>CM076583.1:800638905-800837902 GCA_034641835.2 Pinus albicaulis | reverse complement strand
TTAGGTCTTTTGTTATTAAATGAATATACACACTCCATCATTGTATTACTGCTTTCTAATCTTCTGCATACACAATGGGTGTTGCTTTATGTTACACACAAGCATCGCTTTATGTGCACTTCCACATTACAATAGTGTAGTAGGCCATCGTTGTGACTGCAATGCAGACTTCATAAGATATATAAGCATTGTTGAGGTAACACTTTGAAAATCATAGAGATTACATGCATATTCTACAAATTGATGCTATCCCAAACTCATGAGAATGATAGAAGGCATGTCACCATAGAATGTTTTGTACTTTTGTCCCTTACTTCTTGATATTGGTGATATATGCCAGACTTCTGAAGATATAATCACTCCAAGCCAAAAGCCCTTGATGCTGATGTGAACAATGAGTCCAAACAAGGCTTACACTTTATTGTAAGATTAGACAATATCTTTCAATCTAAAAGGCCCAATGACTTTAATACTGAAAAGTTACAGATTTAAACATAACACCTTCGAGGCTTGATACATTCCATGCATTGGAAAATCTTACTATCAGCTATACACATTTATTTATGACACAAGGGGTTATGAGGTTCACTCATCAACTCTCTGCAATGGTGAAATATCAGTTATTCCTTTCTGTTGAAGTAAGTTTCAGATGAATCAATAATAGACTCTTGACCTTCAATAGTAATATTAACACAACTAACCCATCATACTTAAGACAATTCAACTGTTTTATTACCATGTTCTTCAAGAAACATCTACAATTTGGCTACTTGAAGTTTCATCAGACAGACTTCAACAAGATTATGGATGACTTAAGAGAGAGGCTTTGAAAGTATATCCGCACTGACTTGAGGAAGGCATGCAATTATATCCAAGAATAGATATTGCTTCAATGCTTAATATAACACTTCAAATGCAAACAAGATAATGATCCTTTGGCACTTTTAATGACCTTTCCCTGCTTTAATAATGTAGCTCAACATTCTCCATCATTTACAATCAGAAGATACTTTGCACTAATCAGAGCAACCAACACTTAATCCACACATATTAGAATGTTGATAACTATGGGACTACTTCCTTGATGTATTTCTGCCATACCACCACCATGATGCATACCATAATATTTTGATCCTGAGGACCTGTATCATACCACTGCTCCAATACTAACACTTGGGATTGATATTTGTAATGATAGGATGATAATAACATTTTCTTATTCATCCTTCTTAAAATAATTTGTTTCATTATCGATACTTGCAGTGAGACACACAGTGTAATCATCCTCTTAGTTTCCAAGTTCATGACTGATGTTCCCTTTATCACCATGGTTGCTTGCTGCTTTCTCTTCTTCCATCAACCTGTTGGCTATTGAATGCTTCAGGTGTCCTTATTCCTCTATAGTTCTCTACCAGATAAATTGTCCTTTCCCTTCCTGAACTTTTAGCTGTCCTTATTCCAGGCAGCTCTTTTTTGACAACTCTTATGGGGATCTTTTATGAACTAATCTCCCCCTGGGATGTTGCGTTTTGACTATCACTGACTGGATAATTGTGTTGCTTCCTGGAGAAGCTCCCCCTGAGACTATGATGGATTCATAATGTCATTAAAGTAATAGGCTCCCCCTTTTTCTTCTTCTTCCATACTTTGTTGGGGTTCCTCATAATATCTGCATTTCTTTTTTATTCCCAGTTTGGTCTGATTTGATTTGGTTCCATCATCTGTCTAGAGTCCTTTAATGTATATGGTAGCTTGCAGCCATTTTCTTTGTGTCCAAACTTGTGGTACACATAACATCTTATTTTACCTAGGTACGTTTGAGCTCATGTCTAACATTTTGTGCTCCTTTTTTAACATAGATTACATTCAACATATTTATGCCCAAATTCATTGCATGAATAACAATAGTCATGGAAATGATTAGTGTGCCTGGTGAAAGATTGTCTTTTCCATCTGCTTGCTTGAGGGGGTCTTCTCATTTGCGGCATCTTTTGCTAGTTAAATTTGATATGCATTGTCTTACAATGTGCTGCAATATGTCCTAGTTTATGACAAGAGAAACATGTGATATTTTTCATAGGAGGAAAGAACCTCCTTTGAGATCTTCCGAATTTATTCACTTCATCTTTAGGAACAATTGAGCTTTTTGCAACTGCTTGCTTCTTCCTCTCATTCTTTGTCTCTTGATGTTGCTGCTTGTTTATGTTTGTTTCTTTACACATCAAGTTCTTGTTGGCTTCTGCTTCTGTGGATCCCTTTTGAGATGCTTCATCATCCCTTTCAATGGTTGCCTTCTTTGAGTTCTCCATGGAGGCAATCTCATCTCCTGGTTTCTTACACAACCTGCTCCTTTCTTCTATTGGTCTTCTAGCTAAAATAATCTCATATTCTAGTCTTTCATATTGTATGTCTCTCTCATTGAGATGGTTATTAATCATTCTTCCTAAACTCCTTGCTTCTTCAAGTTGAGCCTTATGGCCAACAATTTATTCCTTATCTTCATATTCTCTCTCGTCACATATTTCCACCCGTGTCTTAAGGTCTTTGTTTTCATCCTTCAATCTTTCTATTTCAGTCAAGGCTGTGTTAAGTTTGGCTTTTTGTTCAACTGTAATTTCTTCATGGTAATCAGATCCATTCACCCTAGCAGGTATCTCATTTGATTGACCTTTTTCCTTTTGAAAGGATTTCTTATTCTTCTTCTTGTTTATCATCTCCTTCTTGATAATGCAACCACTAGTGTCTCCTTCATGCATGAGATGGAATCTATTCCATATTCCTTTTGCAGAAGTTAAATCCATTATTGAAACAAGATCCTTGTTATGCAAACTGTTATATATCAAACATTTTTCTTTGGCATTCCACTGTTATTCTTGCAAAGAGGGAGAGTCTGTGTAGTAACCATCACATACAAGCTTCCATACCTCAGGTTTAAGCCATCAAATTTGTTTTAACCTTACCTCTCCATTTCAGGAAAGTTTGTTGTACTCAACATGGGTACATTTTGATAGTCCATGACTCAACCAGATCTCCTTCAAGCTATTAGGCTTACACCAAAGGAACCTGCTCTGATACTAATTGATGAACCCTTAGCTAAACTGACAAGGGGGGTGAATCAGTTTAGTACATTCATGGACATTTAAAACTCTTTTCTTTAAACTTATTTACACCTCCATTTCATAAGCAACTTAATATATAATGAATCAACAAACTTAATATGTGGGAATCAAACCCATAAGGAAGAAAACCACATCTTATTATTGTTGTGATGCAAAGGCAAGCTCCAACTCCCTCTCACCACTAATTTTCTGTAGGCTCCAACCTACAAGAGGCTACTACCTCAAATTCTGCAAGCTACAACGTGCAAGGAAGCTCCAACTCCCATCTATTTTTTGTAGGCTACAACCCATAGGAGGCTCCTACCTCAATTTCTGCAAGCTACAACTTTGCAAGGAAGCTCCAACTCCCAAATATTTTCTGCAGGATACAACCTATAGGAGGCTCCTACCTCACCCAGCTCCAACTAGAAATTTATTAAGATACAATTTGAAAGGAGACTACAACCCCCTCATTCAACATGAAACTAAAATGTTGATTTACCTGGATATCAGCTCTGTTATAATGCTTCTCCATTATTGCCTTTTCACCCTTCATATCTACTTCACATCATCCACTGATATGCACAACATCTCTATCAGCTCTCTCTTATTCTTCCACTCTCCAACCTTCTGCAACTCTCTTACATTATTCCGCTCTCCAACCTTCTGCAACTCTCTTATATTATTCCACTCTTCAACCTTCTGCAACTCTCTTATATTCTTCCACTCTTATCCATTCTGCAAATTTCTAACCTCTCTATGCACATTGCAATAACATCATTTATAGAGATAACTTCATAGTTGTTTGCATTCTATATGGGAATATGAAGTGAACACGCATGACTCTTTTCCTTCCACCCATTCGATTCCTTACACTTCAGTTCAGGTTATTACATTATTCATAATCATTACAACACTCAATGGAGTTTTGCTTATGCCTATGGAGACTTGCCTTTGCATCACAAACAATATAAAACAAATCAATATATTTACATTTATATAGAAATTACAACTCAACCCTTCTAGCTTCTTTACTTGTTGTGCATTTGTCCTCTTTGGCTTGTTGTATATTTGTCTTTTCTTTTTGTTGTTGTTATATTTCAACAACACTGCAGCATTACAGTCTTATTACATTTCAAACAGTGTTACTATACCTTTATTTTTCCCGATTCTGCCTATTATATTTAACTACAACGTTCAACATTCTCTGCCTGCTATTGTGCTGAGCCCGACTTGACCCACTCTGCCTATCTTCTCGTGGCTGCAATTTTCAACCTTCTCCTTTGTCTCAACACTCGACTCTGCCCTGAGTTGTCAGTTCTGCATGCTAAGTCGGGTCACTTACCCGTGTCTCCTCCTCTGTGTTCAGAATTTCGTTTATAGCTACAACATTCAACCTTCTTGCACGCACTGTCGGGTCTCTCTACCCAAGTCCATTTTCCATGCGTTCAGGCCTTTTCTTTGTTCGACCTCCGCTTCCAACATTTTCTTCATAAAAACAATGCAAACACATTAAACTTGGACATGAAATATGTTAATACTTACCTCTGAACGATATCGCATCTAACCTCATATCGCATATCAGAGTTTCTTAGATTTTACGTTATAATCTCCTTTTCCTCCTACGATGCGATTTAACACTGTAAATGATTTACATCTGGATTTGAAATCCTTTGGGGTTCACCTTTGAAACTACATCGCATTCGAGCCTCTTTATCGCACTTCGTAAGTTTTAGCTCAGCAATAACAAGTTTCTCTTATCATATGCGATATGCGATGTGCGGTATGCGAATGGGTCCCACGCCAGACTTTAAATCCTTGATGGCTTTGTAACTCCATTGCGTCTGCTCCTTTTTATCGCATTTCGCAACTTTAATAACTTACCTCCCCACAACTTCCCAACTTTAAGAATTTCACAATATTTGCGATTTTGTGATTTCGCAAATCGGCCTGAAAATCTTATCGCACGTCACACCTTTTAACATTTAACATAATGGGTTTTCCTGATTTTCTGTGGTATGCAATATACTTCACATCACAACTTAAAACAATTTAACTTGCGATTTCTTAACACGTAAATATAAAATTCACCTATTGCAATTTACGATATCTCTGAACATTGTTCTGTATGTACAATTGCACGACTTGACCCTGACCCACGCACTGTTTTGAACGTAAAATAAGCACGACTCTGCCTTTGACATGCGCACTATTTTGAACGTAAAATAAGCACGATTCTACCCTTGACCTGCACACTGTTCTTAACGTAAAATAAGCACGACTCTGCCCTTGACCTGCGGACTGTTCTGAACGTAAAATAAGCATGACTTTGCCCTTGACCTATGCACTATTCTGAACATAAAATAGCATGAATCGACCTGCTCTTCACAATTGTTCTTCATTTCTGCACGCGTTTATTACTTTACTTAGGCACGTTCACGACTCTGCCGACTCGTGCACGAATTGACTCCAACACATTCACAATTCGACCCAAACTTGTTGCCTTTGCTGCATTTGCTCCTTGATAAAGATTCTAATGTTGCTCCTATCTGCTCCTTTGCCTTAGATAATGATCTAATGCTGCTCCTTGCCTCTGTTTTGTTCCTCTTCCTTATCTTCTCCTTTGCCTTATTGTTGTTGCTTCTCTGCTCCTTTGCCATCAATGATAATTCTGGTGTTACTCCTTTCTATTCCCTTGCCATCAATGACAATATTTCCAACATGGAAGTCCAATTCGGTGCTTGGAAAATACAGGTTGGAGCCTGGGAGATTGAAGATCTGTGTCTTCATCTAGGGTTGGAGCCCTACACAAATATTGTACTTGATTTATTGAGATTAATAAAAGTATTTATTCTTATTGTTCATTTTGTGTTCTAATTATAAGTGTTCTAACTCGTAAAAATAACAATTGAAAAGAAATATTGATTCACCCCCACTCTCAGTATTTCCAACAAACTTGAGTCAAAATTGGCCGAACTTAGTTGGACACACCCTGAGCTAGAAAAAACCTTTTGTTGGAAGACCTGAATCAGAACTGCGAGTTGGATACTATAACCTGACATTCTTGTTACTCTAATTTCATTAATCTCCTCTCCATGTATATGGCCAGAAAACTCCAATCGTAACCTTTTTAAACACATGTAAGCTAAATGAAAGTTGAATTATCAAATTGCAACAATAAATTTATAGTCTCTAAAAGAAAGACACTCTTCTTTTATGCCACTTGCCTTGTGTCCCCATGTCGGTCACATGGAGACATGGGACTCTTATGGCCTTAGTGTTGAACACTCATGGGACATGTGCTCTGATTAGGGCACATGCCCCATGCATGTCATACACATAGGTCACCCCCATCCCAATGTTGGCCAATCGCAAATGCCTGTTTTCAAAGTATCAATATTTGGATCTTAATATATGTTAATTTCTGAACCCAACACCCGACAACTAGTTCCTAGTAGATTTATCACAAGTCTGCTGAATAAAAGCACAACTAAGTTCTTAACATAATTATTCAACAGAAACATAGTTACACAACCAACCCCAATCACATGCAACACATACAATTTTTTCCCAATAAATAGTTCTTCGTTAAATTAATAATTTGAACCTACTTGGGCTCTCGTCCTAGGATAATGGATAAACTAAGGAATTTACAAATACAACATACCCTAGATCTGATCCAATTGATCAAGCCCTATATTTTTCCTTAATCTAGATCTCTTATCCTACACCCTTGCACCTTCCTCAGACCCAACACACTCGAGTATCTCTCTCCTCACTTCATAGAATATCTTTCTCAATGGCTTGTGCCATTGTATGGTGTGTCTTTCTCCTCTCCTTAGCCCTCTTTTTATAACTTCTCATTGAGCTAAATCTTTAATCCTACTCCCCAAGTCGAGATTAGATCTTGCCTCACTTGAGATCAATTATTGAGTTTAAAACATAATCACCGAAGTAAATACTTTACTTTTCCTAAGTTTATTTAGCTCAATTGCCAACATAATTGATTATGTGTTTTTCCTAATTTAGAATTAGGCTAATTTACAATATCAACTTACCCAATATTTGAGCAAGTGTCCTAACAAGCCTTTGGGCAACTTTTGAACTCCTAGACACTTAGGCATGTGTAGAAGTACCTACCCAAGCTACAAACATCAACACTCCCTCTTAGTGAGGGACATACTTCTTCCACCTGGAATTGGCTCTGACACTAGATCTGCTACCATAGATACTCCCCTTGAATTGGAAGCCTTCCTTGCCACTTGATTCAAAATCATCCTCAAAGACCCTCCCTTTGAACTTGTTCTTAGAAGCCTCTTGCTCCTGAACATCTTGTAAGATAATGTCATACCATGAGACCTTTTTGATAGATTTGGAAGGATTTGTTGACCACTCCTCCTCCTTGAACTTGAAGGTTGACTCTCTCTATGTTGCTCAACCTTTGGAGCTCCTTGATCCTTGTTCTCTGTCACTGTTTTGACCCTTGCGATGGCTCGAATAGGTTGGCCCTTTAGCCTATACAAGTTTCCCTCCCTAACTACAATGACGTGTCCATCATCAGATCTAGATCCCATGGGTCTGATCAATGCTTGTCCATCCTGGAATGTTACAACAAGTTCCTTCTTCTCTATCATAGAGATTGAAAGAAAATTTATCCTGAGTTTCAACACCCATAGCACATCCTTCACTTTCAACACACCTCCTGACTCAAGATGGAATGACACTATCCCAACTCCCTTCACTGCATGTTTGGAACTCCACATGCAACTTTGAGTCCCACTTTGTCAGGTTGTCAAATTACTTTCATGCTCCCATCGTATGTCATGTGGCTCCACTATCCAATAGCCACGCACCAACTAATATGGTGGTATTTGGATTCAGACTCTGGGGAGGTAAGTTGTCAATATAATTTAACATATCCCAATCAATTTGATCACACATGAATCCAAAGACCACCTCATCTCCACCCACTTAGTTCAGGATCACATCCTCTAGTGTATCCACCTATTCAACCAAGAATCTAGAGCACATTGATGTCCATATGCTAATCCCAAAGATATCAGAAACACACAGATTTTACCCTTTGCTAACCATGGATCTAAAGTACATTGAGTTCCATGCTCCACCTTGCAGGACTCCAGAACGCACAATGTATTTGATTACTTCTTTCTCTTCAATCATGCTCTTCAGTGTGCCCTGCTCCAACACTAAAACTTGTTCCCAACATTGTTCCTTTACCCCGCAAGTTCATTCGTCATCCTCGTATGCCCAACACCGCATACAAGCACCCACAACACACAAACCGTGTCTATGATCCTTGCAATATCATCCACGCTTCATTATAGCATTCTTTTCTCTAAATGCATTTTTTTTTCCCTCCTCATTTATTGAATGCTTCCTTTCCCTTTTCTTTTTTTTCGATTCCTCCTTTTTTCTGCCAACCCCCTCCCTAATGTTTGCGTGTTGACCACACCGCATAGACAACAAGGAAACATAGGTGGTATGGGCTTGCTCTCCATTCAAGAAGCACATAATCCACCCCCATGCATGCCATGTAGACCATTAAACCTGTTAGAAAAATGGTAGCCATTAGAGGAACAACCCGAGTTACCTAATTCCCAAGTAATTCCTCTCCCTAAACTTTGAATCCATGCCCACTCCTTAGAGCTAGTCATCGTGTTTACATTTCCACAATATTTACATTAATTACCAATTCACAATGATAATTACATGAGCGGTAGCCAAAAAGGGTCGTCACAAAATCCATTGGGAACTAGTCCAAGGGATTGACTCAAGTGGTCGTCACTAATGATGTTGGGCACCTGACTAGATGTGTTAGTAGGTGTTTGATTTGAATACCCTTGGGTGTGGGCACTAGTCTACATCAACGAGTTTAATAAGGATGCAATCCATGAATGTGGGGAAGCATCCATTGGGTTTCCTTTTGAAGTTTTCCTTGGAAAAAAAAGGTCGATTGGAAGCCACTAGTTAAAGACCTACATTGAAAGGGTTTATAT
The DNA here is from genome assembly GCA_034641835.2 of Pinus albicaulis. NCBI lineage: Eukaryota > Viridiplantae > Streptophyta > Pinopsida > Pinales > Pinaceae > Pinus > Pinus albicaulis. The sequence continues at coordinate 800,828,787 of CM076583.1, read as the reverse complement.
TGTGTAAAAAATTGGTGGCCAAATTAGCTAATGGATGTTGAAGGTCCAATTCCGCGCTATGTGTTTTTTAATAAATATCAAGTCTTAAGTTAATTTTTAAGAAGTATCAAGTCTTTAGTTAATTTTAGTAAAAATTTAAATCTAATAAAGAATAACAATAAGACAAAAAGCCACCTTAATCAAGAAAAGTGAAGGACTCTTTAAATTAAGTCGCATGGTTTGGGCTTGATAAGGGCAAAGTTCAAATTGAATTCGAATTTTCCAATAAAGCTTGGATAAAGTTCGTCATTAAAATATTCCATATATATATATATATATAAATATAAATAAAGAATCACCAAGAACTTGAAGATGTTCACATTTCTTTTCTCGTGCACATATGGGCCGGCGGTGGGAATCGAACCCACCCGGCGGACCCACCAGCCAGTCCACTGGCGCCGGCATAAACAGCAAACCTTACCATATGTAAACACTAACAGTGACAAGGGGTCGAGTCGAGGCCGTCGGTTGTGGACCCTGCCCACCCAACACGGCGTCACAAAAACCAAAAGGCACCAAAATAAACTATTCCATGCGGATTTGGGGGGGCTGGATTTGATCCCCCAACCTCCCCTTAACCACTTGCCTCTTTTGACCAGCGCGCCAACCATGTTAGGTTGGTAAATCCTCCCTCATGTTTATTTAAACCTCATTTTTCCATTATGCCTAGGAAAGTACAGGCACGCTTTTCGAGACCAAGACAGGCAGAGGGCGACACACAGTTCGAGGTAGGATCTGCACGCAATTCGAGGGAATCTTTTGATTCCAAGGAGGTAAAATTTTCTTGTGTCATAATGTATTAAAATTTATATGCATTTTAACCAGAATTTTGCAGGGAGCACGATGGTGCGCCCAAATTCGCCTTTTGAGCAGCGATTTTACAGATTCCCTGTGGAGGAGAATCTTCAGGAATCTTTCAAATTCCTTGAAGGTTGAAATTCACCAGTGTCAGAATGAGGTCAACCTTATACTCATTTTTCTCAGAATTTAGCAAGGATCTTAATGGTGAGATAGAATTCCTATTTTGAGTTGCAGATTTCCAGATTCCCTGTGGAGCAGCATCTTTGAGGAATTTAAGGGGAATCTAAAATATTCCCTAAGGCCCAGATTTCGACAATGTCATAATTTAGCAAATTGACAGTCGATCCTACACCTCTCGATGACACGAGTTCAACGATGTAGTCAGATTTTCCATCTAAACCTTATGTTTTTCTGCCACTTTTCAAAGTGGAGTTTAGGTGTCAGCATTCAATGTGTGAGCAATCGTTTTCAAGATATTCAATGCCATGATATTGATGGTATAGCCAAATCCAATAGTTTACCATCATTTTCGTTAGACAGCTCCAGAATGTGAGGTATATTCAGTGTGATCATGTACTTCTTTGTCTATTTTATATGAGATGCATTGTGTTGCATAGATCCCTGTTTGATGTTTGATGTGGGGTTTTGTTTGTTCTTGATGTGAGATGTAATTTCTATCATGGATTGTTTCATGTTGTTTGATATCCCTTTGTTTCCATGTTCGGTGGGATACTCTTAGTCACCATTGAGTGAGATTTTCATGCTGATAGGAGTCATTTTTTGTGAATGAGAGTTCCTGTAGCGGAACATCTCAGGGAGAGGTCTAGCCACTCCTGCGTGAGGGCATTTTCCTTGTATGACAAAGAAGATACCATCCATGTACATCATCACTATTTCCAACACTTAATGCAGCGGCCTACACCATCTCGACACTGAGGCCCGGAGATGTAGTCCCTCCTGGATGAACTCTGTTATCAATATCTTGTGTTGCTAATGCTTGTAATGTTCCTCTTCTTTATAGCATGTAGATATGTTCATTTATGTTCATTAATGCTTTGATAAAAAGCAATTCTAACACATCAGCCAAAGTAAAAGGTCTTGTTTTAAAGGGCAGCGAAATTTACCCAAATCAATGTCACATTTTCCCCAATCCAAGGATGCTCCTCATAATAGAATTGTGATCTCGGAGGAACTTTAAAGATATATCCCTTGGGATTATTTTGATGGGGTTGAGCAGGGGGGAGAACTAATGTGTGGTGGAGGGTTCATCTTACAATTTTCTGAGCAACATTATTTTCATGTCATAATGGGCTTAGGGAGGGGATCAAACAATTTGACAAAATTTATTTCTTGTCGTTCTTTATTGGCTTTTGCACGAGAAAAGGGATGTGAACATATTCAAGCTTTCAGTGATTATTTGTTGATTATAAATTAGGTCAATGAGATTCAACAATGTCGCAATCTACTTCTTTCTCACATTATGGAGGATTTGTAGAGGATCAAGCACACCTTTGTTCTTTATCACATACACATTTACCAAGAGCACAACAAGGAAGCAGATAGGCTTTCTAAGGAAGGCCTACAACTTGATCGAGGGTTGTGGCTCATAGAAGAATTCCTGGATGATGAACACTTCCGATTCTATCACAAACCCTACATGGATGACCACATGCCTCAAATTTAGTTTTCTATTTTGATGGTTCGTTTCATATTTTGTTAGTTTTGATATATAGCATTGCATGAAGCCTCATAGGTTGTATCTTAGATAGTTTATATGACTGATATTGTAACATGTTTATTGTTTGATGTAACTGGACTATGTAAGACCCATGAGGTCGGGACAAGCATACTTTGAATATTTTTGGACATTTGTTTCAGCCATCGAGAGGATCTGGGGAGATCCTTCAGAATACACACTTGGTTGTGTATGTACAAAATGTAATTTTGTTTATAATTATGAATCAAACTATGGTTTTTTCCCCAGGCAAAAAATAAAAATAAAATTATATATATATATATATATAGTGTTATAAAATGTCTATATTTTAAAAATATGTATATGGAAGATTTTAATGACGAACTTTATCCAAACTTTATTGGAAAATTCGAATTCAATTTGAACTTTGTCCTTATCAAGGCCAAACCATGTGACTTAATTTAAAGAGTCCTTCACTTTTCTTGATTAAGGTGGTTTTTTGTCTTATTGTTATTCTTTATTAGATTTAACTTTTTACTAAAATTAAATAAAGACTTGATGTTTCTTAAAAATTAACTTAAGACTTGATATTTCTCAAAAATTAACTTAAGACTTGATATTTCTTAAAAAACACATAGCACGGAATTGGACCTTCAACAACCTTTAACTAGTTTGGCCACTGGTTTTTTACACAATATAAACCCTTTCAATGTAGGTCTTTAACCAGTGGCTTTCAATCGACCATTTTTTTTCCAAGGAAAGCTTCAAAAGGAAACCCAAGGGATGCTTCCCCACATTCATGGATTACATCCTTATTAAAATCATCGATGTAGACTAGTGCCCACACCCAAGGGTATTCAAATCAAACACCTACTGACACAACTAGTCATGTACCCAACATCATTAGTGACAACCACTTGAGTCAATCCCTTAGACTAGTTCCCAATGGATTTTGTGACAACCCTTTTTGGCTACCCCTCATGCAATTATCATTGTGAATTTGTAATTAATGTAAATATTGTGGAAATGTAAACACGATGACTAGATCTAAGGAGTGGACATGGATTCAAAGTTCAAGGATAGGGGTTGCTTGGGAATTGGTTAACTCAAGTTGTTCCTCTAATGGCCACCATTTTTCTAACAGGTTTAATGGTCTGCATGGCAGACATGGGGGTGGAGTATGTTCTTCTTGAATGGATAACAAGCCCATACCACCCGTGTTTCCTCGTTGGCTATGCGGTGTGGTCAACATGCAAACATTAGGGAGGGGGTGGGCGGGAAAAGGAGGAATCAACAAAAAAGGAAAGGGAAAGGAAGAATTCAATAAATGAGGAGGGGAAAAAAGGCATTTAGAGCAAAGAATGTTAGAATGAATCATGGATGATATTGCAAGGATCACATACATAGTTTTTTTGTCGTGGGTGCGTGTATGTGGGGTTGGGCATACGAGGACGACAAATGAACTCGCGGGGTAAAGGAATAAAGTTGGGAACAAGTTTTAGTGTTGGAGCGGGGCACGTTGAAGAGAATTATTGAAGAGAAAGAAGTAAGCAAATACAATGTGCGTTCTGGATTCCTGCACGGTGGAGCGTGGAACTCAGTGTACTTTGGATCCCTCGTTAGCAAAGGGTAAACCCTGTGTGTTTCTGATATCTGCGAGATTAACATATGGACATCAATGTGCTCTAGATTCCTGGTTGAATAGGTGGACACACTAAAGGATATGATCCTAAAATAAGTGGGTGAAGATGAGGTGGTCTCTGGATTCATGTGTGATCAAATTTATTGGATTTTGTTAAATTTTCTTGAGAACTTACCTCCCCAGAGTCTGAATCCAACTCGAGAGTGGTCAGCTGCAAGAAATATTGCAATGCAGTTGGCCTATGGATGGGTGGAGAGTGGAATTCGCTCTCAATATTGCCAGTCATTAAGCTATATATATAAGTATATTCACTTGTACTTCTATTACATCATGAATGTGAAATGATGTTGTTATGAACTATAACAATGGTTTTATCAGCACTATCTATATAGGAATTGTGTTGTTCTGTTGTACAGTACAACAACCCTCCCCATTTTAATTTTTTAGAATAAAATTTCATTTAGAAATAGGTCCCCTTTCTTTTCTTTTTAAGATAAGAATAAAAGACTTAGAAGAAATCCGATCACTTTTTAATAAAACAATAAGGGTTCATTGTTAGAAAGGCATATTGCATATCTTTATTAGCAAGTGTATATAAACAAACACAACATTTAAAAATTCTGATCCGATGAGATATAAAGTCTTTATCACACAAAAGTATTCAATTGGAACAAAGTCCGATGTGATACAATAATCGCAATCGCATATCGCAGATATCTTAAGTTGTATATTTGTTTTTGAAAAGCTCCAATGCGATTGAACCAATCGCAATCGCAAATTGCAAAGTTTAAAGCTTTCACATTTGTTCTATAAAACTTTGATGCGATGCAATTGATTGCAATCGCATTTTGGAAGAGCAGTGTAAAATTGTGCTTGTTATATCTAATATCCGATGTGATGGGTCCCACCACCATCACAAATCGCAAAAGTTTAATGCAAAATATTTTGTTCGGTCAATTGCAAAACTTCGATGCGATGCGATTGATCGCAATCGCATTTCGGAGGAATAAGCAATATTCACTGATGACATTATAATCTCCGATGCAATGGACCCCACTCTAATCGCAATCGCAAATCGGCTAACATCATTTGTAACTCATTTCTTTTGAAAAGAGCCGATGCGATATATATCATCACAATCAGAAATTAGAGAAAATCACGAAATCATCTTTGTTGTCCCTTTTGAAAATTTCCGATGTGATTAATACTTAAGCTTCATATTTGACATTGCGCATATGTTATCTATTTATCGCAATTGCATGATTCAAAGGGACAGTTTTATGTTCTCAATTCAAAAATGCTGATCTCCGATTGTACGTTTATTATTGATAGAAAATCAAACAAATGATGGTTATTGATTACATTTCAAATACGTTGAGTGTGACTTCTAAAGAGAGCATTTAAGTTTAATACGGAGATTAATAAATGGAAATCAACGAATAGATCTTTCATATAGCTGTCTTCATTATTCTCTTTTTATCACGTCTAAAAGCTTTTCCTCCATTGCAGAACCAAAGAACACCCAACCCTTTCATTCGCAGAGCGAGGGAAATGTTACCCGATAACGAAATGTCTAAGAGATCCAAGAAAACAAAGGACGTTGTTGCTGCAAAGACTCATGTTTTCACCATGGTACCTAAAGAGAAACCAGCTAGAATTAAATTGGTTACAGACACATCGTGCCAAGGTCTTGGTAAACTATCCTGGGAAGAGGTATATAACCTGATTGAAAGGGAAGGTCCTAAGGTCACTGTTTCGAAGGAAACAATTCTTGATGAGCAAGACTCATAATCTGACTGAGAGACTTCTCTTAAAGATCTTGTGAATTCATTCCTACACCGAATTGTTGCTCGAGAAAATATTTTCCCTTACTATGATGTAATTCGCTGGGTAATTGAAAATGTGAACATTAGGAACATAATGTTTGTTTCAGCTTCTGGAACAACATTCGGGTCGTTTAGAGCAGAGGAAATTAAAGCAATGTACCACCTTCTGGACCCAAAGAAAATTTACAATAAAGCCTACATCCAAGAATTTTCTCAAAACAACCAGACTCCGTCAGAGCCAATTAGAGAATGGAGAAGGGCTCCCGAGAAGCACAAAAACGAGGAATCAAGTATGTACTCTGTGGATTCCCTTTGCCTCCATACTGTTACGCCGCAACAATGATGTGCATATTATTTGGAAATGACAATTCAGCTAGGTTTTCTATACAAATGGTACCTTTAATCCATTCTGGTATAAGTTCTGAAATAATGGACTGGGCTGTCATTCTTTCAGATAAGATAGCCAATAGGATTCTTGAGTATAGGAAAGACAAAAACACATGGAACATAACTCCATTTTACTTTTGTGCCTATATTCTAGATGCCCTATGTTTCAACTCTGAATTTCCCATGTTAGGATGGAGATGGACCCCCAAAGATCCTGTTCCTATTCACATATATCATAAATTCCTGTGGAAAGTTCATTTTAAAGAACATGTTTACAGAATCTATCACGGTTTCCTCATCCTTGTTTTCCAAACTATTTTTAATCGATTCCCTCCCAAACTTTCTGAAAAGGCCAAAGCTGATATATCCTTAATTAGGGATTGGTTCGGAGAAGAAATATTTACGTATATCAGAGTTTTCGGGAGTATTGTAGAACCCCACATTCTTCCTCTGTATGTTCCTGATAAACTGTTAGCACAGGAAATTTCATATCAGTTAACAGTAGAAGGCATGTCCAGGTCTTTGAAGAATAATAAAAAGATGATGTGGCCTTCTTTTCCCGTCAACTGTGGGGATTATACTCTCAATAATTTTGTTCATGCTGAGAAAGAAGTTTGTAAGATAATAAATCTCAAACTTTCAACAGTCCCGGGAAGAGAATACGACCCAAAGAAGGTGGCTTTTGATTTCACCACTTCAGTTTCAATTGCTCGATTTGAACATGAACCAGATGAGTTCGATGATTTGTTTGTTGTTGTAGATAATTTTTCCCAAGTTTATAATTTAGCCAAGTCTAAATTCCAAACTGAAGAGATGAATAAATTTATGTCATTTAGAAGCCAGAGATTGCTCAAAGCTCCTCTAGATCAATTAAGAGTTCCTATGCAAGAGTCTGAAACACAGCAAAAGGAAAAAGAAGATGCATCTGGAAAAGCAGCGACAGAAACATCTACAAGCAAGGTCATTGTACAGACATAGAAAGAAGTAACAAGACCTAATCTTGTTGTACAGGAAGACATTAGCAGCAAAGATGATACTGATAATAAAGAAACAACTGCTAAACATGATGTACAGACTGAAAGGGTAAGCACAACCCGATGTACAAAAAGAGGATACTAATGGTAAAATCAATGCACATACTGATCAGCAGTCTAAAACTCATACAGAAATGGAAAGCACAGGTACTGATATCAATGTTTATGTTGAGAAAGAAGGCACAGGCAGTAAGGCTACTGAACAAGCAGTAAAAGGAGATATGAGCAATAATCCAGATTTACAACTTGGAAGAGAGAAAACTACTGAGAAAGTAGTGGAATCTGTTGAAATTTTTGTTTCTTCCCATTTGTTGAGCCAAGATAATCAATTTTCCTAGAAAATAGGATTGCAAAATAATCCCCAAGTTAAAGATCTAGAAGATTAGGATATTGAAGTTATTCCTGAACATCCTACAGGTGAGATTATGTTGAAAGTAGAGGAAATTCCTCCTCTAGACATATTCTACAGTCCCAACCATAGGGATGTTGTGCGAAAGCAGAGGAAGAGGAGAAGAACTGACCAGGATGCACTTTCGACATCACATGTGGAGTTTATGAATATTGTTTATAAAAATTATGAGGTGAATCCGTCTAAAGATCTTACCAAATTATCTCAGTACACAGGTGCCTATAGTGCTGCAACGATAGAAAAAGCTACCGAAGTCTCCCAGTTGATGAAACAAAAAGACTTACATATAGCTTTGCTGGAGGAACAAGCCACAGAGAATCAACAAAAGATTGTTCAGCTGGAACAACAACTGCAAGATGAAGAGCTCAAATCAAAACAGCTGGAAGAACAGATTGACATAGAAAATAAGAAGATTGATGAACAAGCCTTGAACAAATAGCAACAATTAAGTCAAGAGGTAGAAAAGCTACAAAATCTTCTGCAAAATGAGAAAAATGCAAAGATTGAACAGGAGAAAGAATTCCAATCAGCATTGGACAAGTTCAAGGATTACCCTAAACTAGATCAATTCAAAACTGAAGCTTTTGAGACAAACAAACTGCTATGTCGGCAGTTAAATGAATTTTGTATAAAGTTGGCACAAGCAGAACCATTGTGTGAGATAACATCATCTTTGATGGATGAAGCAGTCACTCTCAGGCAAGAAATTGATGATGCTAATGAAAGGATGTCTGAATTCCTTGCATGGAAAGATACAAATCAGGGAAGAAAAGCTAATCTTCTCGGAATTGAAGAGAGACACAGGGAAATTCTATTTGTGGAATGGGAACAACAACTGATGAAAGCAGAGAGAGCCATATCAAGAGCTAAGAGCATGATGAATAATATGACACAGTTGGTCAATGACAGTTTGTATGCCACTAATCTGATTTCAGATTGTACCCCAGGCAGTTTACCGAAAGTTAAAGAAGCTGATTACAAGTGGAAAGAAGAGATAATCAATAAGGATCAACAGATTTGCAAACTTCAAGGAATTTCATGGGATACTATGTGGGCTTATCTAATCAAGCCACACAGTCAACAATTAGCCATTAAATTCCTTTCAAATGCTATCGATTATATTATTCCTGAATTATCTGATGCTACGTATGTCGGGCAGTTACATTCAAAGTTGAGTCATCCATCGGAAGTCCAAGAAATGCTCAAGATTTTCCATCTGGTCACGTTGTACGCAAAAGAGAAGTAATGAATCAATTTCCCTTCAAGATCGCAATTCTGTTTCTTTAATGATAGATTGTAGCAGTAGTTCTAGTTATTCTGTTTTATGTAATTTCATATTTAAACCCCTTCCAAGCATTGGAGAAGGGGTCTGAAGTTTGTAATATTTTTGACTTGGATGTTACATTTTTGTATTCCATTGACTCATATATTTTTATGAAGGATCACATCTGGTGATTTTATGGAAATTTGTCTCGAAGATTTGCATTTTTGTTCCTTGGAGTCTGTTTTACATTGAAGAGTTGGATTTGGATATTAAATTGCATTGGAAAAAGTATCAAGATGAATATGGTATTTCTATCTATTCACTGCTAATTTTCTTATGTTATGAGATATTTAGTTTAAATTTGCTATCATTTATATGTATTTGCCTTACATATATTTCTTAATACATATCATTTTTGAGTGTATTGAAATATTTCATTTTTCACAGTATATACAAATGATATTAAAAAAAATTGATGAATGCAATGTGTTATTAATAACTCTGTTTAATTTCTCAAACAGAGTTATCATTTTCTAATTTTGTGTATTTCAGTTAGATTATAATACATTTTCATGGTTATAGATTTAATTGAAACAATCTTAAAGTTGTGTTCATATTTGATACCCGGGCTAAGTTTTAGAATTATTTATTAGTCATATATTAAATTAAATAGTTTATTCCAGTTATTTTAGTCCCATTTTCCACTCATCCAATCATTCTATTATCAACCCATTTAGTTATTAGGAAACTGGTCTTATCAATCCAGTCGGAGCCACCATACCAAACGGAAAAGGAGCTGTCTTAAGGTCCTGACCGGGTGGTTATCCCCCAATGTTTGAAGTAGAGATTTTCAAGGCTTCAACATTTTTGGTGCTAGAAGGAGGGCATGAGCTATGAATGGAAAGTAAATCTCAATCCACAGGCCATTCTGAGAGCAAAACACCCTCATCACCTTCTTCAATTTCTTCTACATCCCAAATCCCTAAGGAAGAAATTGATAGAAAAATTCAAACACCCACTACCAAAGTCTCAAACCAGTCAGACAATCAACCTCTTGAGTCCCCAGAAGTACAAGCCTTAATTCAAAAATTACAAGGGTTCTCATGATCTTTAGAAGAGTCTGAAACATCTTAAGGTAGTGTAACTTCAAAATTTGTTGCTTCTAAACCTCTTACTAGGTTACAGAGTGAAAAGCCTGGGATTCCTCCAAAGGAATTTCCTTTACCTAGTAGAATTAAAACAAGAAAAACTCCATCGGAATTAGAGAGTGATATTAGCTCTTCATCACAAATTCAATCATTTGTTTCCCAAGCCCCAACTCAGAAAAGTGCAGTTGTTCCAACATCACCTATTCAAACATCAGCTGCCCAAATATCACCTGTTTCAACATTTTCTATTCCAACAACATCTGTTCAAACACCTGTTGTCTCTGCTATTCCTTCAATAGTTATCATAATGGCTCAGAGACCATGGACTAGACCAGGAGCTGTTAATATGCCTGCACCTTTACATGATTTACTAGATCATGCTGAAAAATGGCTGCCAAAATTCAAACCTAAACAGAATATACCAGCCAAAGAACACATCAATGATTTTATGCTTGTTGTGAATTTGAATGGAGTTGTAGAAGAAGATGTTGTAGTTAGATTATTTCCCTATACTTTACAAGGAGCAACAGGGTCATGGTATTTTTCATTACCCTCAGGATCAATCACAAGTTGGGATATTTTTTCAGAACAGTTCTTAATTAAATTTGGAGATGATAGATCAATAGCTACCTTAATCAATGATCTCTCCAATTTAAAGACAGAACCCAAGGAACCAATCAAAGATTTTAATATTAGATTCAACAAACTTTTGAATAAAATTCCTGTAGATTCAAAACCAAGTGAACAGGTTAGAAGTGAATGGTATATAACTTCCTTACCCTCAAACATAGCAATTTTTGTAGATAGGGCTGCTAAACCTACTTTAGCTGAGAATATGAAAGAGGCTATTTCAGTTGAAAAACATATTATTTCTCTAGATAAGAAAAATGATATTGAGGAAAGAAAATCAAAGAAAGTCAGCTTTAAAGATGATTCAAAGAAAAATACACCCAAAGATCCTTATGACATGGAAGGTTTACAGAAAGTTCTTAAAACCATGTCTAATGAGATGGTTTAAATCAAAAAACAAGTAGTAGAATCATCTAGCAAAAGACCATTCAGAAATTTCAAGAGAAGTCAAGTTGAATCTAAACCTCCTAATTCAATCTCCAATGCAGAATCAGAAGAGGAAGAAGAAGAAGATACTCCTCCAGTATCAGATGAAGAAGAAGAGAAGGAGGAAATAGTTGAATTACATGGAATGTGGGATTTCATTCTCCCTAATTTGGACAGTGAAATGGAACAAGAAGCCATGCCTGTAAGTACTAGGAGCAAATCTACATTGGAACCTGTACAAACTGTTCCTAAGAAGAAAACTACAACTCCAAGTACTAAAGACAAAGTCCCTGCAAAGAAAGCTGCTCCTTTACCCACTCAAAATCAACCATTATCTTCTAATCCTTCCACATCAACATCAAAGACTCTTGTGGCATAAGATCCTATGGATTATAACATTGTTGAAGATATGAAGAAGACTAGGGCGAACATTTCCTTACATGAACTCAACAAACTTAAACATCAACAGAAGCTGCTATTGAATGAACTAAATGCAACACCTATTGCTCCTATACCAAGTGGTGTAGTTTCCAAAGAAGCTAAGGAACTGGAAAGCCACCTGATAAAGTAGATGCAACTGATACCGTGCTTATTGGAGAAAGATCAAATTCTCAGACACCTCCTTTTCTTTTGACTTATGAAATCTACAACAAGAATTTGCATAATTGTTTAATATATTCAGGAGCATCTTCTAATATAATGCCTACTTTATTCTGTGCAAAATTGAATATTGAACCACAAAAGTCTGCAGTTCACATTGTACAATTGGATCGCTCTAAAGTTCAAGTTGTAGGAGAAATCAATTCAGTCACCATCAGACTAGCTTCCGATCCTAGGATTGTCTAAAGAATTTATATTTTAATTGCAGATATTCCTGAATTCTATGGATTAGTCTTAAGTATAGATTGGTCTGCAAAGCTTAATGGTTACATTGCTACTGATTATTCACATATGTGGCTTCCCTACAAAGGGAAACCAAATCAAATCAAAGTAGAGCGAGAAAAACACATGATGCATACTGTCACAGATTTTGAACAAGAAAATGAACCTATAGCTTTTGTAGCTTTTAACAATAACATTATTGGAGGTTATTCTGCTGAGTCATTCCTTGGGAACTTCACAACACCACAGTCACCCTTTTCTGTAAATAATTTTATTTTACAAATTGAAAAATTTTCACAATCTGATTCTTCTAGAATTGTTAATATTTTTATACATATGTAGATAAAACTGTAGATAAGTCTTTATTTTGGTCATTATCTTTTGATGGATCAAAATCTAGTGATGGAGCAGGAGCAGGATGCATTTTAATTGATCCAGATGGAGAAAAAACCATGCTTTCATGTAGACTAGAGTTTGAGTGCACAAACAATACTGCTGAATATGAAGCCTTGATTCAAGGGCTTTACAAAGCTATAAGGTTAAAAGTTAAATACTTGAAAGTATATGGTGATTTCGAAATTGTCATAAGACAAGTAAGGAATACCATCCATTGTCTTTCAGGACATCTCAAACATTATCAAACCCTTGTGCAAGACCTTACCATTCAATTTTTAGCATTTAATATTTCTTCAATTCCTAGGAATCAAAACACATCTACTGATTTATTAGCCAATGTTGCATCCAAACTCTTACCTGCTGAAGATTGCAGTCTTGATAGATTTTCAGTAGAATTAATTTTCTGACCATATGTTCTTGATAATATCACAAACTGGAGAGTATTCTACCATGATCAAGATATATTGAATTTCTTGACTTCAGAAAAGTCTTATGATGAACAAATTATGGATAAAAATGATCATGATTTTCAAATTTCCTCAAAAAGTAATGAAAATCCAATTCCTAAATCTGTTGTTAAAATTGAGGACTTATATGATATAAAAGACAAATTCAAGAAAGTTACTAATGCAAAAATTCAAAGTTCAACTTTGAAGTTTGAATTAGTAAATCTTGGCTCTGAGTCTAAACCTCAAAATGTTAATTTAGGACTCGAGTTAACTCCAGAGGAAAGAAATGCTTTCATTAGACTTCTAAGTAAATATAAAAATATCTTTGCTTGGAATTATGAAGATTTAAAAACCTATGACACTTCTGTTATACAACACATAATTCCAATGATTTCAAATGTCAAACCTGTTCAACAGAAGTTAAGAAAAATTCATCCAAATCTTGAAGATCAGATCAAAACAGAACTCAACAAAATTTTGAAAGCCAAAATCATTTTTTCTGTAAGGCATTCTAATTGGGTTTCCAACATGGTACTTGTCAGGAAGAAGAATGGTGACATTAGAATCTGTATTGATTTCAGAAATTTAAACAAGGCTTGTCAAAAAGACAATTTCCCATTGCCAACCATGGAGCAAATACTTCAAAAGGTAGCTGGTTCTGAACTCATGTCCTTCCTTGATGGATTTTCAGGCTATAATCAAATATTAGTACATCTAGATGATAGGTTGAAAACCACTTTCAGTACCAATTGGGGAACCTATGCTTATCAGAAGATGCCTTTTGGTCTAGTCAATGCAAGAGCTACTTTCCAGAGAGCCATGGATATAAAATCTAAGGGTTTGATTAATAGATCAGTTGTTATCTATCTTGATGACATAACCATGTTTTCAAAGAAGAGAGCCAATCATTTGCATGATCTTAAACAGATATTTGAAAGATGTAGAAGATTTGGTATTTCTTTAAATCCAAAGAATTCCTTCTTTGCTCTCAATGAAGGAAAATTTTTAGGGTTTGTTGTGTCAAAAGATGGTATATATATCGATCCTGATAGGGTGAAAGAAATCTTTAATATTTCTTTACCACATAACAAAAAATCCATGCAATCATTTATAGGGCAGATCAATTTTGTAAAAATATTCATTCTTGATTTTTCTCAAATTGTTTTACCTATGCAGAATATGATCAGAAAAAACTCAGTATTCAAATGGGGGTACAAAGAGAAGGAGGCCTTTGATGCAATTAAACAGGCAATCATTAATGCACCACCATTAAATACTCCTGATTTTTCTAAAGAATTTATTCTGTATACTTTGGCAACTGAAACATCCTATGATGTTGTTTTAACGCAACTCAATGATCAACAAATAGAAGCTCTGATTTCTTTCTTTAGCTCAAACCTGCAAGGAGCTGAGCTTAATTATTCCGATGTTGAAAAACAAGCCTTTGCTGTGTGTAAATCAATAAAACATTTTAGTCCTTTTCTCCTAAAGACACATACAAAAATAATTGTCCCATTCTCCGCAGTGAGACAATTATTAATTCAAAAAGAAGTAGGAGAAAAGAGAGATAATTGGGTTATAGCTGTTCAAGAATATGATATTGATATTAAACCAGCTAATATTGTTTTTTTTTTTTCTTTTTTTCTTTTTTTCACAAGTTCGGTTGCTGCTTATATTCAAAAGAAAAAGGGCGGGAGATAAATCTCCAGAATTACAGAGCGATGCTGGAGTATGTAGCGCCAACAGCAAATGAAGTTGAAATTAGTTTCATCATTACATCGTGCTTCCGTCGCTGTAAAGAAGCGGGATACTGTGTAGATTCTGATGAACTGTGAAAGAACAAAGTAGGTTTTACATTTCATTAATAACTTTTGCAGTTGTGTCGAGCTGGCCGCCCATTGAGATGGAGATTGCACCGATCATTCAGCTCCAGAAGATTGATATTTGGAGTGCTTTGTCTTGTTTTCCTGATCTCTTGTGAAGTAGACCCAAGCGAAAACGAGTTAACAGTAGGATGGAAATTGGGGCAGGGACACTCTGTCTGGGCAGGCAGAGGAGCTGCTTTCAAAGAGCCATGTGCAGAGTGCGCCTGTGGCCAATATGCTGGAGGTAGAAAGGGGTCACCAGGAGTAGAAGGACACTTGAAAGAGCACGAAAGGATGGAGTTGCTGAGAGCGCAGATCTTTAAGGGATTTGAGGAAGAGATCCAATAAGAGTCAGAGTTTGGTGTTGAAGGGATTACAGCAGTGAAGGTCAATGTCATTGGGTAGGAAGCAGACGTTTGATTCTTTGTAGAGGGGCAGGACAAAGATCTTCGAACTCTACAAATAGAAATCTGCTGTGAGGTGGATCTACAAAGAGGGTTAGGCCTAATCATGGTAAGAATGAGAAGTGATCAATACCATTGCACCGAAGATTACCAACCAAATGAAGACAAGCTTTATTTGCCAATTTATCTGCAGTTTTGTTATGAGATCGGAGGACGTGGTAGAAGTGATTGCCTTTCATTTGCTAGTCAAGAAAGTGACATCGTTCAATAATTTGCAGCAGACTCAGATTTTGGGGTTTTCTTTTGCTTACCATCAACCCAATGATAATGGCAGAGTCTCCAATTATAGTGGCCTTAGATATGCCTAGCTTCTGAAGCTGCAACAGACCTTGAAGAAGGGCGAGGGCTTCAGCCCTGTTGTTTGAGGCATAACCTAGACCCCACTCATATTTAGATAGCACATCTCCGTTACTGTTGCAGATGAAACCTCCAGCCCCAGCCACTCCTGGGTTGGATTTGGAGGCTCCATCGAAAAAAAGATAATGAGAGTTGATGTTCCTGAGCCACTGGACAAATTCTTCATCTTTAATTCTTATTTTCCAGCTACATCTGGGACTGTCTCTACTATTGGGGTCACTTCTCTTTTGTTCTATGCTGCTTCTGTCCAGAACATGCCTTATATAATTCCTTTCTTCAACTGTTAGGTCCAACACCTTCAAATTCCCATGACATTTTGTGGTTAAAGTTTCCAAGTTGAGATTCCAGGCTTTGTTGTAAAGCTTTCTAACATTAGTTTCAGTACCTTTGAAGATCATTATGTTCCTTGCTAGCCAGATGTTCCAAAGAATTGTGCAGGGCAGGGCATTCCATACCCTTCGAGCTGTATTGTTTGCTTTTCTTCCCCATGGGTAGCTCTTTTTCCATATGTGCATCACTTCAAATATACTAGTGCCAGGCACCCAAGGTGGATTGTGACTCTGGTAGGCTTCCTTCCAGCAGGCTGATGCAAAAGGGCAGTCTATAAAAAGATGTTGAGTTGTCTCTTCTTCATTTTGGTAGTTTGGGCAGCGAGATGGTCCAATTATTCCTCGCTTTCTGAGATTCTCAGCAGTGAGGGCTTTCCCTTTTAAGAGGATCCATAAGAAGAATTTGATTTTTGGGAGAGTTTCTGCCTTCCAAACAAGTCTCCAATGAGCCCAAATTGCCATGGGATATTCGTTGTTGCAGATCTGTTGGTAAGCTGCCTTAATAGTGTAGCTAGTGCCTGAAGGATCCCACCGAAAATCATCAGCAAGGTAGCGTTTGGAGGGCGCTAAACCATGAAGATGAGTTTTCAGGTTATTGAAACTGTTTTCTGCAACTGCTGGAATATGAGGAAAAGTCCAACCTTTCCAGGTGTGGGAGTGGGCTTCCCATTGTGAGATCTGGTCCAGAGTGTGGATACCTTCGCTGTTGAAAAGTGCTAGAATCTGCTGAGTACCAGGCTGTTGGCTTATGGGCTGTTTCCCCATTATTTTGTCTTCTCCAGTTCTTATATGACTTCCTCCTTTGGGCACTTTGGAAGTGTGTTGGTCAAGAAACGCTATAGCTTTCTTACACATTCTCCAGATTTTAGAGCATGCTCTGTTGGGGAGCTCATGGTCCAAGAGCTGGTGCCTTGGGTGACTGACGTTTTTTTTTTCAAGAACAGATTTCCACCAAGAATTTTTTCCAGTTATGAGTCTCCAAACCAGCTTGCCAGCAAAGGCTAGGTTTAGGGGTTTAGATGATCTTATTCCCAGCCCTCCATTCTCACACGGCTGGGTGACCTGCTTCCAATTTACCAAGTTATATTTTTTCTTTTCGTTCCTCCCTCCTTGCCAAAGAAAATGATGAAGGAGAGAATCCATTTTGAGATGAAGGTTGGCAGGGGCTTGTAGAAGTGTAAAACAGTACAAGGGCAGGGAGGAGAGGCCTGCTTTCAAAAGAATTGTGCGCCCTACAGGGTTAATCCAAGAAGTGCCCCAATGCTGTATCTTCCTTTTCATTTTGTTAATAATAACTTCCCAGGCTGTAGCTTTCAACTTGCCGGCACTCACAGGCATGCCCAAATATGTAAATTGCTCCCAATTCAGTTTATAAGGAACCTCAAGGGTACGAGAAATCCTATGGAGAACTTGTGCCGAAGTGTTCCACCCATAAATACAGCTCTTAATATAATTTATCAGACCTCCAGAGTAGCTCATGTATTTGTCTAGGAGAGTTTTAAAACGACGGGCTATTATGTTTGAAGCTCCCCCCATTAGAAGAGTGTCGTCGGCGAACTGAGAATGATTGATGTTCTTCACTCCATTATCAAATTTGATCCCAGTGATGAGGCCCATGCGGCGATTGTATTCCAGAGCTCTACTAAAAGATTCAGCCATTAAAATAAAGAGGTAAGGTGAGAGAGGGCAGCCTTGTCTAAGGCCTCGAGAGGATTGGAATGAAGGTCCAGGTATGCCATTAAGGAGAGGGGAAATCCAAGGCCCTGTAATACAGGCTTTGATAAGGCTAATGAAGGATTCGACAAATCCCATTTTTTCAAGCACAACAAATAGGAAGGAATGTCTGACACGGTCGAATGCATTGGCAGAGTCTAACTTTAAGATGAAGCCTTTCTCATTTCGAGTTTGACTAGAGTGAATAGCCTCTTGGACGAGAAGGATGGAGTCCGAAATTTGTCTATTGGCCAAAAATCCCCCTTGATTTTCTGATATGATAGTGGGGAGGATGGGTTTTAGGCGAGTGGCCAAGATTTTTGTCAAAATTTTATAAGATGAATTACACAAAGAAATTGGGCGAAAACGAGAGAAAGTCAAAGGCCGATTTTCTTTAGGGATAAGGGCAAGATGGGTAGCATTGGTGAATCCTCCAACTTTGCATTTCCATTGGACCCATATTATCATTTTGACAAGATCTTTTTTTATTAATCCCCAGTAAGTTCTATAGAAGCAGATAGGGAAGCCATCTGGACCGGGTGCTTTATCTGGCTGAAGAGCCCATATGGCATCAAGTATTTCTTCTTCATTGATCTCCTTAGCCAAATTTGCATTAATATCCTCATTGATACCTTTGGGCAAATGCTGTAGGAGATCGGAATAGTCCTCAGCTTCCTTAGTCTCTGTTAAGAGAGTGCTGTAATAAGCTGTGGCAGTTTGTTTGATAGCTTCTTGGGTTTTTTGGGGGCAACCTTCCTCATTGTTGATCATAGTGACATTGTTTCTAACTTTCCGGACAGTTGCTTGCTTATGGAAGAAGGCTGTATTTTTGTCTCCTCCATGAAGCCAAAGCTGCCTTGACTTAATTCTCCATTTCTGCTCTTCTTCTCTATTAACCCGGTACAACTGATAATATATATCACTTTCTAATGCTTTGTCCTCTTGGGACAGCCCATTTTCCTCGATTTTCTTATGAATTTCTTTCAATTTATTT
The DNA here is from genome assembly GCA_034641835.2 of Pinus albicaulis. Taxonomy (NCBI): domain Eukaryota; kingdom Viridiplantae; phylum Streptophyta; class Pinopsida; order Pinales; family Pinaceae; genus Pinus; species Pinus albicaulis. The sequence continues at coordinate 800,810,036 of CM076583.1, read as the reverse complement.
TTTAGCTCAACTTTGACATCTTCTGGTTCTTTGTAATTCTGCTTCACCCAATCCTTCAGGGCGTGTTTTGTATTTTTCAGCTTGCATTCCCAAATATATCCCGGTGATCCTTCTATATGATGATGCCAGGCTGTTTGGACAATCTGATCCACAGTAGGATTGTTACGCCAAAGAGAGTTGTATTTGAAAGGCAAAGGCCCCAAAGGACAATGTGCTTCAAGAACAATTCTAGTGGGGTAGTGATCAGAAGCTGAATATGGCAGAATATCAGCATGAGCAGTGGAAAACTCAGAGAGGAAAGAAGTATTTACTAAGATTCTGTAAAGGTGCTCCAGAATGTTATCTCTGTCCAGCCTGCGATTGTTCCAAGTATACCTCCTATTTTTTGGGATGATATCTACCAAATCACACTCTTGCATGATGTTTTCCAGCTTTGCTCTATAAGGATCATGCGAGAAATTGCCTCCTCTTTTTTCATTGGAGTGTAATATAAGATTTAGATCTCCCCCTACTATGATATTTCTATTGTCTTCAACTTGTATGTCTTCTTGTAGTGTGTCCCAGCATTGATCTTTATCTCTGAAATGGTTCGGAGCGTAAATGTTATAAATGACTATTTGCTTATCCTCTGCATGTTTTTCTAGTGTGAATTTGATCCAATGTGAATTAGTAGTTTTGGAGGTGCATTTCCAAATATTTTTGTTCCACATTGTGGTGATACCTCCGGAAGCTCCTCTTGCTTCACATATTTGTCCCTCATAATGCCTGAACTGTTCTATAATTCTTGTCATCTCTTGCAGTCTTTGCTTTGTTTCCTGAATCATTACAATTCCTGCCTTCTCATGATCTATGAGGTCTTTCAGGGCAGCAATTTTTGAGGGGTGCCCTAGTCCCCTACAGTTCCATGATATAACTTTCATCATTGAGTATTTGGATTTCGGAGGGATGCTCATCCCCCTTGCTCCTTATGTGTTGTTTCCTTGCTGTTTTGCCCCAAAATATAGGTTTCTATGGGATTTTGAGTTCCCAAGGCGATGTCTTTTTGAGCATTTTCGTTCCTTTGCTGTTTACTTGATTTCCTGCCAGGTCCTTTTTTTTGGGGTTCTTGATTGATTCCGTGCTCTTTCGAGGTGCTTCTAGTAGCTCGGGGTGGGGGGGGGTCAAGGGAATGGGAGGGGGAGGATTGGGAAAGGGAAAAGAGGATGGGAGGGTCATTTTCAAGGGAGATCAGAGGGTCAGTATCAGGGAGAGAGAGGGCGCCAAAGGGATTTGAGGAGATCAGGGGAGAGTCAGTGGAAGGTCCCGAGGTGGGGGGGATGGGTGGACCAAGAGGAGAGGAGGGGGGAGGGACAGCTGATGAGGAGGCATTGGGCGGAGCTGAAGGGGGAATAGGCTTGGAAGGGGCAGTTTTGGGAGGAGCCTCTTCAGGGGTTGCTTTTAATCCAGGGGCAGTCTTCTCTTTCTTTACAGTTTCCCATTGATCTTCTGGTTGAGCAGATTCAACATTAACTAATTTAGAACATCGATTGGCAAAATGGCCGTACTCGTGACATACCTTGCATTTGAAAGGGATTTGTTCGTAGTCTAGTTGCTGTATATGCGTCCAATCGTCCACCTTCAGTTTGATTGCTTCTGGGAGGCCCTTGCCGAGGTCAACTTCAACGCATATCCGCGCACAAGCCTGCATATTATCCTTTGGCTCACACCGATCAATGTATTTTCCAACAGCATTGCCGATGGCTCAAACCGAGTCATCTCCCCAGCAGTGGAGCGGGAGATGCGGAAGACGAACCCAAACTGGAACAGCATTGGGGACGTCCAGCTCGGGGTCAAAGTCTCGAGTCCATTTATTCAGATACAGACCACGCGAGTCCATGAAGTACGGCCCATTTCTAAAGATTAGATCCTTGTCTGCTCTGTATTCGAAATGGAAAGTGTAATAACCTTTCCCACAGAAACGAATGGAGATTTTACCATTAACTTTGTCTGCCCAGTTTCTTTCGATCCACCTTTGAACAGTTTTTGGGGAAAGCCATAGGCCAGTGAACTGACCGATGAGCCCCCGCTCTGCTAAAGAGAGAGCCGCCATTCGAGGTAACGTAGGAGGAAGGTCGACTTCTTGTAACCCATCTAGTTTTTTGACAAATTTGGACAAAGCAAGACGAGATCTTTGAGGCTGAAGAGATCTGACTAAGGCGGAAAAAGCATCAGCATTTGACTGGTTACTTGCATCTGCGTTGGGATGAACAAAGGGGCCCTCCGTGGCAGGAGTCGGAGTGGCCATGGAAGGCCAGAGGCCGGAGGCCTCGCGCTGCAGGGAGGAGACCAGCAGTCGGCTGCTAGGTCAGGGAACGCGCAGGGAGGCGCGCACGCATTACAAAATATCAGCATTAAACCAGCTATGATTGTTAGAGGACAAGGTTTTTGCGGATTGTTAGCAGGAGCTCACAACATACTAGAACATCAGGATCCAGCTAATATTATTCAAGCAAGTTAGATAAGTGTTACAGATTCTGAATCTCAGTATGCTGATTTGATATTTTACTTGAAAAATGTGTATGCTCCTTCTAATATCAGCTATAAGAATAAACGTGCTTTAAGATTGAAGGCTATTAAATATGAAATCATTGATGATGTGTTATTCAGAAAGAATTATGATTAAATCCTATTAAGATGTCTTGAAAAAACTTAAGCTAAAAAGGTATTGCAGGAATTACATGATGGACCAGCAGGAGGTCATTTTGGAGCTGATACCACAGCTCACAAAATAATCCATGCTGGATATTATTGGCCTACCCTTTTCAAAGATACATATGATTATGTGAGAAAGTGCAAAATTTGTCAAAATGCTAGTGGAAGACAAAGGAAACTAGTTTTTCCTTTGCAACCAGTAAATATTGAGCAACCATTTGAACAATGAGGGCTTGATATTATTGGTGAAATAGTACCTCATTCTTCCAAACAACACAGATACATTCTTACAACAACATATTACTTCACAAAGTGGGTAGAAGCAATCCCTTTAAAGGCAGCCAATTCTGATGCAATTATTGACTTCATTGATCAATTCATCGTTACCAGGTTTGGTGTACCTAACGCTCTTGTCTTTGACAATGCATCTTATTTTTTCGGAAATAGTATAATGGAATTTGAAATCAAAAGAGGTTTCAAAATGAAATATTCAGCAAATTATTATCCATAAGGTAATGGTTTGGCTGAATCCACCAATAAAAATCTCATCAAAATCACTAAAAATACCATTGATCAGAATCAAAAGAATTGGCACAAGTCTTTAATTTTTGCACTATGGGCTGATCGTATTACTCATAAAGCTTCAATAGGAACTTCACCTTTCAATTTAGTTTATGGAAAAGAAGCTGTTATACCATCAAATCTAGCTCTTCCATCATTAGCTTTAGTGTAATTTATTGAATAAAACCCCTCATCATCTATTCAATTGAGATTTGATCAAATCCTTAAACGAGAAGAAGATAGAGAGAAGGCAAATAAATTCATGAAAAAAATCAACAGCTGGTAAAATCTTCTTTTGATTCAAGTTCCACCCGATCCAAAACTTTGTCAATTGGTGATCTTGTTCTGAAATGGGATAAAGCACATGAAGATAAGGGTAAGCATACCAAATTTCAGAAAATGTGGCTTGGACCATTTCAGATTGCTGAAAAGATAGGCTCATATACATTCATACTCCAAGATTTAACAGGAAAGAGAGAATCTCTTCCTGTAAATGTGCTTGTCTTAAAGAAATTATTTTCATAAGGAGGTAACCCCTTCTTACTTGTACATACTCCTTTCTGCAAATTTTTGTTTGTTTTGTAAATAAAGTTTGTTAATAAGTCTCTAATTGAATTTTTACTGTTAGAAAATATCTTAGGAAGAATATTATAAATACTTATTTTGTGTAAATAAGAATTTTTAGGGAAATTATTACAGTTTTGGATAGTTTAAAATAAGATGTTAAACTTTGAAAGTTTATTCAAAACATTTGCATGATCTTTTGAAAACTTGAAGAAAATGTAAATCATTATAAGTTTATTGAGCAGAGAAAGGTTATCTATAGAATTAAAGACTTTTTCAAGCTTTGGCACTCAAAAAACTCTGAAAATTGTCATCCATTGATTCTTAAGGATAAAACTATTTCACCCCATCCATTTAGGTTGTGATTTTTTATAATGTAATTCTAAGAAATTATATGAAAATTTAAGAGATAAGAGGTCTCATCATGAGCTTGCTTACCATGATCATAAGAAGTAGTAAAACTGACATTACCAACACTGCATACCAAAACAGGGTAATGGCTTATAAATATAAGACAAGGGGTCTCATCACGAGCCAGCTTGTTCAGTTTAATTACAACTAGTGAGTGGCATTGTTATCAACTGGCTACCAAACCAGAACAATGGCTTTTAAACTAAAAAATAAGTAAAAGACAAAAAACATGAGATAATATGTCTTATGAATTTATCTTTTAAAGGGTCATAATCTTAGTTGGATGGGACAATGAATGGTTAATGGTTAAAAGGTAACCCTATCGAGACTATGAACGTTTGCAGGCAGCAAAGCCAATGCCTATGACAATAGAGTATACTACAAAAGCTAAACTTAGAAAGGTCCACTTACTTCATTATTATGAACCAATCAAAGTTTGAGATAACCCAAAAATGTTTTTATTCTTAAGGAATTAGAAAGAAATTGTAAGTGATTTTTATTCTTTTTTCAGAGTTAGATTTTATTTGAATTACCCTAAGGTAGTTTTTATTATCTTTAAATTTTTTTACTTACTAGAAATATAGTATTCATTTTATTTTTCAGAGATAACTGTTTCTTCCAATGAATCGCCAATGGTTGTACGGTACAACAACCCTCCCCATTTCAAATTTTTAAAATAAATTTTCATTTAGAAATAGGCCCCCTTTCTTGTCTTTTTTAGATAAGAATAAAAGACTTAGAAGAAATCCGATCATTTTTGAATAAAACAATAAGGGTTCATTGTTAGAAAGGCATATTGCATATCTTTATTAGCAAGTGTATATAAACAAACACAACATTTAAAAATTCCGATCCAATGAGATATAAAGACTTTATCACACAAAATTATTCAATTGGAACAAAGTCCGATGTGATACAGTAATCGCAATCGCAAATCGCAGATATCTTAAGTTGTATATTTGTTTTTGGAAAGCTCTGATGCGATTGAACCAATCGCAATCACAAATCGCAAAGTTTAAAGCTTTCACATTTGTTATATAAAACTTTGATGCAATGCAATTGATCACAATCACATTTTGGAAGAGCAGTGTAAAATTGCGCTTGTTATATCTAATCTCCGATGTGATGGGTCCCACCGTCATTGCAAATCGCAAATCGCAAAAGTTTAATGCAAACTCTTTTGTTCGGTCAATTGCAAAACTCGGATGTGATGCGATTGATCGCAATCGCATTTCGGAGGAATAATAAATATTCACTGATGATATTATAATCTCCGATGCAATGGACCCCACTCTAATCGCAATCGCAAATCGGCTAACATCATTTGTAACTCATTTCTTTTGAAAAGAGCCAATGCGATATATAGCATCGCAATCGGAAATCGGAGAAAATCATGAAATATTCTTTGTTGTCCCTTTTGAGAATTTTCGATGCGATTAATACTTAAGCTTCATATTTTACATTGCGCGTATGTTATCTATTTATCGCAATCACATGATTCAAAGGGACAGTTTTATGTTCTCGATTCAAAAACGCCGATATCCAATTGTACGTTTGTTATTAATAGAAAATCAAACAAATGATGGTTATTGATTCTATTTCAAATAAGTTGAGTGTGACTTCTAAAGAGAGCATTTATGTTTAATACGGAGATTAATAAATGGAAATCAACGAACAGATCTTTCATATAGCTGTCTTCATTATTATGTTTTTATCACGTCTAAAAACTTTTCCTCCATTGCAGAACCAAAGAACACCTAACCCTTTCATTCGCAGAGCGAGTGAAACGTTACCCGATAACAAAATGTCTAAGAGATCCAGGAAAGCAAAGGCTGCTGTTGCTACAAAGACTCTTGTTTTCATCATGGTACCTAAAGAGAAACCAACTATAATTAAATTGGTTACAGACACATCATGCCAAGGTCTTGGTAAACTATCCTGGGAAGAGGTATATAACCTGATTGAAAGGGAAGGTCCTAAGGTCACTGTTTCGAAGGCAACAATTCCTGATGAGCAAGACTCAGAGTCTGACTCAGAGACTTCTCTTAAAGATCTTGTGAATTCATTCCTACACCAAATTGCTGCTCGGGCAAATATTTTCCCTTACTATGATGTAATTCGCTGGGTAATTAACAATGTGAACATCAGGAACAAAACGTTTGTTTCAACTTCTAGAACAACATTCGGGTTGTTTAGAGCAGAGGACATTAAAACAATGTACCACCTTTTGGACCTGCATAAAATTTACAATAAAGCCTACATCCAGGAATTTTCTCAAAACAACCAGACTCAGTCAGAGCCGATTAGAGAATGGAGAAGGGCTCCCGAGAAGCACAAAAACGAGGCATCAGGTATGTACTCTGTGGAGTCCCTTTCGCCTCCATACTGTTAAGCCGCAACAATGATGTGCATATTATTTGGAAATGACAATTCAGCTAGGTTTTCTATACAAATGGTGCCTTTATTCCATTCTGCTGTAAGTTCCGAAATAATGGACTGGGCTGTCATTCTTTCAGATAAGATAACCAATAGGATTCTTGAGTATAGGAAAGAAAAAACATAGGGAACATAACTCCATTTTACTTTTGTGCCTATATTCTAGATGCCCTATGTTTCAACTCTAAATTTCCCATGTTAGGATGGAGATGGACCCCCAAAGATCCTGTTCCTATTCACATATATCATAAATTCCCGTGGAAAGTTCATTTTAAAGACCATGTTTATAGAACCTGTCACGGTTTCCTCATCCCTGTTTTCCAAACTATTTTTAACCGATTCCCTCCCAGACTTTCTGAAAAGGCCAAAGCTGATATATCCTTAATTGGGGATTGGTTCGGAGAAGAAAGATTTACGTATATCAGAGTTTTCGGGAGTATTGTATAACCCCAAATTCTTCCTCTGTATGTTCCCGATAAACTGTTAGCACAGGAAATTTCATATCAGTTAATAGTAGAAGGCATGTCTAGGTCTTTGAAGAATAATAAAAAGCTGATGTGGCCTTATTTTCCCTTCAACTGTGGGGATTATACTCACAATAATTTTGTTCATGCTGAGAAAGAAGTTTGCAAGATAATCAATCTCAAACTTTCAACAGTCCCGGGAAGACAATACGACCCAAAGAAGGTGGGTTTTGATTTCACCACTTCAGTTTCAATTTCTCGATTTGAACATGAACCAGATGAGTTCGTTGATTTGTTTATTTTTGTGGATAATTTTTCCCAAGTTTATAATTTAGCCAAGTCTAAATTCCAGACTGAAGAGATGAATAAATTTATGTCATTTAGAAGCCAAAGATTGCTCAAAGCTCCTCTAGATCAATTAAGAGTTCCTATGCAAGAGTCTAAAACACAACAAAAGGAAAAAGAAGATGCATCTGGCAGAGCAGCGACAGAAACATCTACCAGCAAGGTCACTGTACAGACACTGAAATAAGTAACAGGAACTAATCCTGTTGTACAGAAAGAAGACATTAGCAGCAAAGCTGATACTAAGAATAAAGAAACAACTGCTAAACATGATATACAGACTGAAAGGGTAAGCACAAATGGAAAACCCGATGTACAAAAAGAGGATACTAATGGTAAAATCAATGTACATGCTGATCAGCAGTCAATAGCTCATACAGAAAGGAAAAGCACAGGTACTGATATCAATGTGCATGTTGAGAAAGAAGGCACAAGCAGTAAGGCTACTGAATAAGCAGTAAAAGGAGATATGAGCAATAATCCAGATTTACAACTTGGAAGAGAGAAAACTACTGAGAAAGTAGTGGAATCTGCTGAACTTTTTGTTTCTTCCCATTTGTTGAGCCAATATAATCAATTTTCCCAACAAATAGGATTGCAAAATAATCCCCAAGTTAAAGATCTAGAATATTAGGATATTGAAGTTATTCTTGAACATCCTACAAGTGAGATTATGTTGAAAATAGAGTAAATTCCTCCTCTAGACATATTATACAGTCCCAAGCATAGGGCTATTGTGCGAAAGCAGAGGAAGAGGAGAAGAACTGACCAGGATGCACTTTCGACATCACAGGTGGAGTTTATGAATATTGTTTATAAAAATTCCGAGGTGAATCTGTCTGAAGATCTCATCAAATTATCTCAGTACGCAGGTGCCTATAGTGCTGCAATGATAGACAAAGCTGTCGAAGTCTCCCAGTTGATGAAACAAAAAGACTTACATATAGCTTTGCTGGAGGAACAAGCCACAGAGAATCAACAAAAGATTGTTCAGCTGGAACAACAACTGCAAGATGAAGAGCTCAAATTAAAACAGTTGGAAGAACAACTTGACATAGAAAAGGAGAAGATTGATGAACAAGCCTTGAACAAACAGCAGCAATTAAGTCAATAGGTAGCAAAGCTACAAAATCTTATGCAAAATGAGAAAAATGAAAAGATTGAACAAGAGAAAGAATTCCAATCAGCATTGGACAAGTTCAAGGATTACCCTAAACTAGATCAATTCAAAACTGAAGCTTTTGAGACAAACAAACTGCTATCTCAGCAGTTAAATGAATTTTGTATAAAGTTGGCACAAGCAGAACCATTGTGTGAGATAACATCATCTTTTATGGATGAAGCAGTCACTCTCAGGAAAGAAATTGTTGATGCTGATGAAAGGATTTCTGAATTCCTTGCATGGAGAGATACAGAGCAGGGAAGAAAAGCTAATCTTCCCGGAATTGAAGAGAGACACAAGGAAATTCTATTTGTGGAATGGGAACAAAAGCTGATGAAAGCAGAGAGAGCCATATCAAGAGCTAAGAGCATGATGAATAATATGACACAGTTGGTCAATGACAGTTTGTATGCCACTAATCTGATTTCAGATTGTACCCCAGGCAATTTACCGAAAGTTACAGAAGCTGATTATAAGTGGAAAGAAGAGATAATCAATAAGGATCAACAGATTATCAAACTTCAAGGAATTTCATGGGTTACTATGTGGGCTTATCTAATCAAGCCACACAGTCAACAATTAGCCATCAAATTCCTTTCAAATACTATCGATTGTATTATTTCCGAATTCTCTGATACTACGTATGCCGGGCAGTTACATTCAAAGTTGAGTCATCCATCGGAAGTCCAATAAATGCTCAGGATTTGCCATCTGGTCACATTGAATGCAAAAGAGAAGCAATGAATCAATTTCACTTCAAGATCGCAATTTTGTTTCTTTAATGATAGATTGTAGCAGTAGTTCTAGTTATTTTGTTTTATGTAATTTCATATTTAAACCCCTTCCAAGCATTGGAGAAGGGGTCCGAAGTTTGTAATATTTTTGACTTGGATGTTACATTTTTGTACTCCATTGACTCATATATTTTTATGAAGGATCACATATGGTGATTTTATGGAAAATTGTCTCTAAGATTTGCATTTATGTTCCTTGGAGTCTGTTTTACATTGAAGAGTTGGATTTGGATATTGAATTGCATTGGAAAAAGTGTCAAGATGAATATGGCATTTTTATCTATTCACTGCTAATTTTCTTATGTTATGAGATATTCAGTTTAAATTTGCTATCATTTATATGTATTTTCCTTATGGATATTTCTTAATACATATCATTTCTGGGTGTATTGAAATATTTCATTTTTCACAATATATACAAAAGATATAAAAAAAAAATGATGAATGAAATGTGTTATTAATAACTCTGTTTAATTTCTTAAACAGAGTTATCATTTTCTGATTCTGCATATTTCAGTTAGATTATAATACATTTTCATGGTTATAGATTTAATTGAAACAATCTTAAAGTTTTGTTCATATTTGATACCTGGGCTAAGTTTTAGAATTATTTATTAGTCATATATTAAATTAGATAGTTTATTCTAGTTTTGTTAGTCCCATTTTCCACTCATCCAATCATTCCATTATCAACCCATTTAGTTATTAGGAAACTGGTCCTATCAATCCAGTCGGAGCGACCATACGAAATGGAAAAGGAGCTGTCTTAAGGTCCCGATCGGGTGGTTATCCCCCAATGTTTGAAGCAGATATTTTCAAGGCTTAAACATGTTCCTAGCTACCTTTAATGAAATGCACATGTGGTTTTTATCATGGTTAAGGGGCTTGGAGACCCCTGGGTTTGCTAATAATTATCTGGATTACCAATATAATTTTATAATGTGTGGGTTTTGTTATTGGCATGGCCAAGGTTATTTAATGACTTAGATCCATTCATTGTTTTATGGTACATTGTATGTTTGATCATCGAGTTTGATGGTGTTGTTATGCAACTAGTTTGGGGTGTGGTATATTGTTGTTGTGCTTAATGTGCAAAGCAATGTTAGCCACTATTTTCCTTGTCCATTGCTTGTTAAAGGGCATGTTTGTCAGCTTATTTTGGACATGATTATGTCCATAGGGACATTTGAGTGTTGGTATGGAAATGAGGGATTCATTTCTGCAGGAGCAGTGTTCTCAACAACATTGGTCTTCAAGGAAGCCTAGGTGAATTCCCTAAAATCTTTTATTTCTTAAGCTCACCTGTTGCATGGTGCCAGGCCAACGATTAGGTGAATGAGTTTGATAAAATGATAAGGAAATTGGGATTGGAAAAGGGTGCAAAGTTAATAAGAGAGTGACACAGAGAAATCTCGTAACCTGGCATGGATTATTCATGTCACATTGTGGTAAGTTCCATGTTAGATCTATTGATAGGATGGTGCTATTGATGGAAGGTGAGGGGCACATTGGTAAATATTTTCATTAATAAACAAAAACATATGCATTTTAGGGAATGGAAAAAATTGTGTCCTAGGGGATGGGAGAAGGGGATGTTTCGAGTAAGGGACGGGAATGTGTTAACTAACTCAATTTACCATAAGATCTATAATGATAAATAATGGAATTACATGATGCATCGGGACCCAGTGAGACTCTTGACTAGGGTGAGTTGGCAGAAGGCACACAGGACGGGTGAGGCTATATTATCTTAGCAGTTTGGTGTGTCATGATGGGTTAAGGTACAATGATGTTATGACATTGTAGGTGCCATGTTGGACCTCGTGAGGTGTGGTAGTGCCACATGGGTACCACATGGAAGGTGATTTGTTGATGTACGTTTAAGAGAGAATAACTTGAAATGACCATAAATTTCGGTCCAAGAGTGAGGTCAGGATAAAATCTATATCATCGAAAATCTCTTGACGAGTTGGATACGATGGTGTTGTCCAAAGTTGATTCCGCCAACTTTAGGGATGGAAGGAAATTTTTATAGCCCCATTTCCATGATGAAACTACGAAGGTTGAGTTATATTAAAGCAACAACTCCCACTAGGCTTAGAGAACTCCAAGGGGGTGGGATGGAGCATTACATAGTGGTATCAGAGCACCCAAGTTCATCACTTGGATTGAATGGGCCTAGGAGGATAATTTTTAAAATCTGCTACAAAGTGTGGTGTTTTATAGCTATCAATGTTGTGTGAAAATGGGTGTTGGTTATAGCAATTTTTCTAATTATTGTGTGTTGATTGCAAACTGAGTATTCTATGCATATCAATGTTGATGTTAGAAATATAAAATAATATATATAGAATATTATGATATGATAGTTGTTTTCTAACAGGCATGCTGACTTCAAATTGGGTGTTTCAAACGACCTCATATCCACAAGCATATTGCAATTAAGCCAAGGTGATGGGTTAATGTGCTAACTATATTTTGATTTGGCTAATAGTTGTGTGTATGTAATAGCACATAAGAAGATGCCAAATATTAACACAGGATTAAGGAAATGAGTAAGTGACACGGCCTTGATGAATTTATCTAGTGTCAGGAGGAAGAATCAGTTAGTAAAAGGATGGAGGAAGTCTCTCCTAACAAGATGAACACCATTAGAACCATAAGGGTTGAACTAAGAAGCTATAAGGTTGATAATGAGAGTATTGTCATGGATCAAACAATAAGTAAAAGTAAACACAATTATATTGTAAGTCTTGTCAGATTTGCAAAGGTAGAGAAAACATGATTTAGGTGCCAAAATCCTAGGGAGGGTAGAAGGCGAGAAATTCCCATCAGGACTTGGAAACATGAATTAAGAATTGATGGTGCAGAAGGTAGTAGGTCTAGGAAGACACATAGACAGACAAGTGAAGATACAGTGAAAGGAGAAACTCCACTATGTACACCAAAGAGAAGAAAAGAGATTCATAAGAAACTATTTAGTCCTACTACCAAAATACATTGTTAGCAAAAAGAGAGAGGAAATGATTTGATTCCATAAGAGTTTAAGAAGGAAAAAACTCCTACATTCGATGGAGAGGTGAGGAAGGACGAGGAAGCAGAAGCATGGTTGCTAGGAATGAAGAAATATTTTAGAGCGCATGATTATTCTAAGAATATGTAATCAAGAGTGGTCGTTTTGAAATTGAAGGGAAGAGTTGATATCTGGTGGGAAAACCTGAAGAACATCAAGATATTAACAAGAAATAACTATCAAGGAGGATATTTGAGAGGAAATTCTGATAAAAGTACCTATCTAACAGGTACTATGACACCAAGGCTAAATAATTTTATGAGAAAAATGTAACCTCCCCATCCCAAATTTACTTGCTTTTACAAGCTCTTCAGGTAAACATGAGCTGAGAGTCGCTATGACATGACCCAACATGGAAGTGGGGTTTACTAATTGAAAACATATTGAAACCTCTCAGGGACACCATATCACCTAGGTATCAGACAATAACCACTAGCGCTCAAACCCTGAACTAGAATTTCTTTTTAATTGAGCTCACAACTCAACCACATGCATAAGCCAGTGTGAGTGCAGCTAGAAAGCTCAAACCGCAGGCACATAATTCCCTCCGTGCAGTTGCAGCCAAAATTTCCTAGTTGCATGCATGTGGTTGTGAAATCAGTGCCATATTTTTAGGGCTAGCCTACAGGCCACAACCCAGAACAACCTAGGACTTTCCAGAATCAAGTTTAAGGTGATGACAAGTCTATATGATAAGTACTAAGGCCAGATCTTGCTCAAAAATTTCCAAGCATGGTAAACATGATTATATACAAGTCATAAATGCATATCTAATCAAGTCTCCTTAAGTTCATCAATGAATCATCAAGAAGGCTCAATGGCCTCTCAAACTAGCTGCAACAAAACTAGTTATCCCCTTCATTCACATAACCATTCAATAGCTCATCAAATCATGAACAAGATCCATAACAAGAGCATGTCATTTAACCATACCTATAACTAGCATATAACCATAACGAATCCATGAAAAATCAATCATAAAATCAACACAATAACCAATACATGTGCTCATTGATCACAATAATGGAATAACTCATATTAACATATGCAAATTCCAACCAAGTCAGGACTTCCACCACTCGACCATATATTGGGATGAAGCAAATCTCTCTTTCAACTAATCACCCCCATGCCATATTCCAAGCATGAATGTGGGATCTCATGAGATAAATCAAAACAAAACCAACCAAGGCTTCCAGAAGCCAAATCACGTCAACCATCAACCATAGTGATTTCACTTAAATCAATCCATAAATCACTAACACCAAACAAGATTGGATGCCTCCAAATTTCTTCACCATACCCAGAGGAATTTTCCTATCTCCACTCATCCGTCAAGAGTTCCAGGAGAAATCCCATCTCCACCCTTGACCCTTGGGAATTTCCTGAGACCACCTCAGCAGGATCCAAAGTCTTCTAGCCATCCAAAGTTTAAACCAAACAAGGAACCCACAACACCATGGCTATCCAGGAAATGGAAAGGCAAGGCTGAAAACCCCTGTCAATATAGGTAAATCCCATGCCAATGAAAACAAAGAAACCAAATAACCAAATGCATGCATCATGCATTCAAATACCAGCAATGAAATCACACATGCAGCCTATTACATGCATTTTCCTCTTGTTGTAGTTGTTTTTCCAACATTTTCCTTATGCTCCCTTGCTTTCCTTTGCTTGCTTTCTTATCCAAGTGCTTACTGTTGAAGTTTGCAACAAGAAACAGTGAAATTGGCATCCAGAAGAAACATGATATCACCTACACTAGTGTGGGACCACATATTATGTAGTGATGGGTCCTAGCAATACATTAGTGTGAAATTTAATTTATTTAATAGATTGGATATGTGTCAAATTTAATTATCCCTTAATTAAATTGGATAATAAAATGTAATCTTATCTCATAATCACTTGTAATAGTTAACTGAGTGTGATAAACTCAGTTAGCTCATGGAATTTGAGTTAAGGGTAGTTGGTGAGGCATGCAAAGTGATTCTATGTGTTTTGGAGTTCAAGTTGTTGTTAAGTGCATGAGTTTAATGCATGAGTAATCAGTTAACTCAGTTAGGTGAGTTAAAGTCAATTTAACTAGTTGTAATTGTTTGTTTCACTAGTGAGAGATCAAGTGAATTAAATATTATTTAATTCACAATCAATGATTTGCCATGCAACTGATGATTTACTATCAATAATTGCATGCATGTCAGTTCCAGTGGAGACCCAGTTGAGACAAAGGTTAAAGGGAATTTAACTATCAGTTGTGATATTAGCAGACTGCCCAGATGTAGTTAAAACAACACAGGATGCCCATGTTACTCAGCGCAGTTGAGGAAGGCTGAAATTCCTAAAGAACAGGGATTGCATTCTTCAGGAATTGCGTGAGCAAGTCAAGCTTAAGATAGGTTGAGAATTGGCTAAGTGTTGGCTCGATATTTTCTGGATTAGTGTGAGAAAATAGGTAGATTTCAGGAGACTCTAGTGAGAAGAGTACATTGTAATTGTTTCTTGATTCCTTGTGGAATATATAATATATGATCGAGGGATTTTGAGCAGTAAGCTTTCCCTAAGAAAATATATGTGTTGTGGTTTGATTTGTTTCTTTCTTTGCTTCATGTGATTGTTGATTGTGTTTAATTTCCGCAATTGATTTGTAGAAGGATTCAGTATCTAGATTTAGTACATTGCTTGATCAAATTGAATCCATTTATATACACATGTTTGTATAATTTCTACATGGTATCAGAGCACAAGAAATCAATATAGTGGAGGAGAAGTTGAGCTTGTGACTGAATAGAATTCAAATTTGTAGAAGACATTCTCGATGCAACAAGTGATTTAGGATCGAAAGGGCTTTCAATGGCTTGATATTGGAGTATGCACTCGAGGGAAACCCTAACTATATTTCTTGGAAAGACAGGATGAAGGCAGTACTAGAGGAAAATTGGTTGAAAGAATTCATTTACAATGATTTTCCAAAACCCGCTGTAACAGATGTTGCAAATCTTGATGCTTGCCAAAAGAAGGTTGCAAAAGCGAGGAGGATCTTATTGGAGGGAGTATGAGACCGCATTGTCTCAAGTCTCCATGCCAAAGCGACACCATATGCAATGTGGAAAGATTTGACAGATATATTTAAGAGCAGCAGTGATCATAAGAAATTGGAACTGAAGGATAAACTCAAGAAGATTAAAATGGAGAAAGGTGACACCATGCCGAAATATTTAACAAAGTTTGTCCAATGTTTGGATGAGCTTGGGAGTGTTGGAATGACTGTTGCTGATGATGATTTGGTGAGCCTTGCTCTTCCAGGACTTCCCAAGAGTTGGCATAGTTATCAGGACTCTGTCAATGGAAGTGAGAAGCTGTCAGATTGGGAACGACTTTGGTCGGCTTTGGTGCAAGAAGAATTCAGGTGGAATACCAGGGATGGATCTTCATCTAAGGAAGATAATGAAGAAAATTGCGCCTTGGATAGTAAGGCGAAGAAGGGGAAGGGAAATAAATCCTATTCAAAATCTGAGTCTAGCGAAGAAGGCAAGGAGCACGACAGGTCCAAAGTGAAGTATTTTCACAGTCATGAGCATGGACATTATGCCACTAATTGTCCACAAAAGAAGAAGAACAAGAAGGCTTCAAGATCTACCGTTGGTGAGGCTTTGGCCTCACAATTTGAGTTGGAGTTCTGACTGATCGCATGCATGGTGCCAAGTGCGATGGGATCAGGGTGGTACTTGGATAGTGGTGCATCTTTCCACATGATGGGAAACAAAGAAATTTTCAGTATCTTGGAGGAGAAGGACCTCCAGATGCATATCGAAATGGGTGACGATGAAAGGTATAGCGCTACCAGGATCGGTATAGTTACTTTCTAGAGACAATTAGGTAAACCATTTTTATTAAAATATGTAATGCATGTACCAGGCTTGAAGAAAAATTTAGTTTCGGTTGCAATGTTGGAGGATAGAGGCTACGATGTTGCTTTTAGTGAAGGAAAAGATTTCCTTTGACACAAAGCAACAGGACAAGCAAAGAAGATTGGGATTCATGTGAAGAATATCTATAAACTTGATGTAGATGGCTACACAACGTTCATGGGTAGAGCAGACAAAGTGGTGAGTCAAGATGCGAGTGAGTTACATCATGGAGCTTTGAAGGTCATGGAACAAATTTCTATAATGGGGCTTCCAAATGGTACTCTTGTGAAGATAGACACATGCAAGGGATGTACCATGGCGAAGTGTGAGAAATCCATGCGATTGTCCCTTGAGAGGGAGCTTGATTTGCGTGCAAATGAGGAACTCTTGGTTCCAAAGAATGAACCTCAAGATGTGGAGCAGCCACATGCGGAGGATCATAAAGTGGCAGAAACCACTCAAGCAGAGAAATTTCGAGCCAGATGGGCAGAGGGAGTGCATGCAACTATACCTCCAGGTGTGAGGTGGGGCGATGTACAAAATTAATCCCAAGAATAAATTTGGGCAAGATTCATTGAGATGGTGTGTCTCATGGATCGAACCTAGTTACGAGGAGCCCACAATACAACAGTAGCAAGATCGGTTAGATTGATGTAGTCAGATGTCAGGAGGACAGAAATCAGAGTGACAAGTGTCGGATACTGAAATGTAAATCAGAGTTGGCAGCAGTGCAGAGTGCATGGATGCAGATGTCAACATCACAGAGAGTCCAGTAGACATGTGTAGTAGGTACCAGCAGTCATAATATTATGATCACAAATGCATTATACTGATTTAGTTGTTTGGAGGCTATTCAGTTTCAAAAGTGTTGCATGCAATAGTTGCATATGCGAGAAACACTAAAGAAGTGTTGCATGTGCGAGAAACACTAGAGAAGTGTCGCATGCAAGAGTTACATGTCACGTGCAAGAGTTGCATGTCGGATGCAAGAGATGCATGTGCACATCCAAGGACATTCCTTTCTCTTTGAGAGGGAGTGTTGAAGTTTGCAACAAGAAATAATGAAATTGGCATCCCGAAGAAACATGACAACACCTATACTAGTGTGGGACAACAGGTAATGTAGTGATGGGTCCCAGTGATACATTAGTGTGAAATTCAATTTATTTAATAAATTGGATATGTTTCAAATTTAATTACCCCTTAATAAAATTGGACAATAAAATGTAATATTATCTCATAATCACTTGTAATAGTTAACTGAGTGTGATAAACTTAGTTAGGTTATGGAATTGGAGTTGAGGGTAGTTGGTGAGGCATGCAGAGTGATTCTATGTGTTTTAGAGTTCAACTTGCAGTTAAGTGCATGAGTAATTAGTTAACTCAGTTAGGTGAGTTAAAGTCAGTTGAACTAGTTGTAACTATTGGTTGCACTAGTGAGGGATCAAGTGAATTAAATATTATTTAATTCACAATCAGTGATATGATGCAACTGATGATTTAATATTAATAACTGCATGCATGTCAGTTCCAGTGGGGACCCAGTTGAGACAAAGGTTAAAGGGAATTTAACTATTTGTTGTGATATTAGTAGGCTACTTAGATGTAGTTAAAAAAACAGAGGATGCTCATGATACTCAGCGCAGTTGAGGAAGGCTAAAATTCCTAAAGAATAGGGATTGCATTCATTAGGAATTGCGTGAGCAAGGCAAACTGAAGGTAGGATGAGAATTGGTTAAGTGCTGGCCCGATTTTGTCTTGATCAGTGTGAGATGATAGGAAAATTGCATGAGACTCTTGTGAGAAGAGTGCATTGTAATCGTTTCATGATTCCTTGAGGAATATACAATATATGATAGAGGGGTTTTGAGCAACAAGATTTCCTCGGGAAAATATATGTGTTGTGGTTTGATTTGTTTCTTTCTTTTCTTCATGTGATTGGTGATTGTGTTTAATTTCTGAAATTGATTTGTAGAAGGATTCAATAACTGGCTTTAGTACATTGCTTGATCGGATTGAATCCATTGATATGCACATGTTTGTATAATTTCTACATGGTATCAGAGCACAGGAAATCACTATAGTGGAGGAGAAGCTGAGTTTGTGACTGAATGGAATTCAAATTTGCAGAAGACATTCTTGGTGCAACAGGCGATTTAGAATCGAAATGGATTTCAATATCTTGATATTGGAGTATGAACTCGAGGGAAGATCTAACTATATTTCTTGGAAAGACAGGATGGAGGCAGTACTGGAGGACAATGTGTTGAAAGAATTCATTGACAATGATGTTCCAAAACCCATTGTAACAGATGCTGCAAATCTTGATGCTTGGCAAAAGAAGGTTGCAAAGGCGAGGAGGATATTATTGGAGGGAGTACTAGACCACATTGTCTCAAGTCTCCATGGAAAAGTGACACCATATGCAATGTGGAAAGCTTTGACAGATCTATTTCAGAGCAGTAGTGATCATAGGAAATTGGCACTGAAGGATAAACTCAAGAAGATCAAAATGGAGAAAGGTGACACCGTGCCAAAATATTTAACAAAGTTTTTCCAATGTTGGGATGAGCTTGGGAGCGTCGGCATTACTTTCTTTGATGATGATTTGGTGAGCCTAGCTCTTCCAAGACTTCCCAAGAGTTGGCATAGTTATCAGGACTTTGTCAATGGAAAGGAGAAGCTACTAGATTGGGAACAAATTTGGTCGGATTTGGTGCAAGAAGAATTCAGGCGGAATACTACGGATGGATATTCATCTAAGGAAGATGATGAAGAAAATTGCACCTTGGCTGGTAAGGTGAAGAAGGGGAAGGGAAAGAAATCCTATTCCAAATCTTAGTCCGAAGAAGAAGGCAAGGAGCATGACATGTCCAGAGTGAAGTGTTTTCACTATCACGAGCATGGACATTATGCCACTAATTGTCCACAAAATAAGAAGAAGAAAAAGAAGGCTTCAGGATATGCAGCTGGTGAGGCTTTGTCCTCGCAATTTGGTTAAGTGCGATGGGATCAGAGTTGTACTTGGATAGTGGTGCATCTTTCCACATGAAAGGAAACAAAGAACTTTTCAGTAGATTAGAGGAGAAGGACCTCCATATGCATATCGAAATGGGTGACGACAAAAGCCTGTATAATGCTACTAGGATTGTTATAGTTACTTTCCAGATACAGTGAGGTAAACCATTTTTATTAAGAGATGTAATGCATGTACCAGGCTTGAAGAAAAACTTAGTTTCAGTTGCAATGTTGGAGGATAGATGTTATTATGTTTTTCTCAGTGAAGGAAAATCTTTTATTCGACACAAAGCAACAAGACAAGCCAAGAATATTGGGATTCATATGAGGAATCTCTATAAACTTGACGTAGATGGCTACACAACATTGATGCGAAAATTAGACAAAGTGGTGAGCCGGGATGAGGGTGAGTTACACCATGGAGCTTTGAAGGTCATGCGACAGATTTATACGGGGCTTCCAAAGGGTACTCTTGCGAAGATAGACACATGCAAGGGATGTACCATGTGGAAGTGTGAGAAAGCCATGTGAGTGTCCCTTGAGAGGGAGCTTGATTTGCACGCTGATGAGTAACTTTTGGTTCCAAAGAATGAACCTCAAGATGTGGAGCAGCCACATACGGAGGATCACAGAGTGGCAGAAACCACTCAAGCAGAGAAATTTCGAGCCAGATGGGCAAAGGGAGTGCATGCAGCTATACCTCTAGGTGTGAGGTGGGGCGATGTGAAAAATTAATCCTAAGAAGAAATTTGGGCAGGATTCATTGAGATGGTGTGTCTCATGGATCGAACCTGGCTAGGAGGAGCCCACTGTACAACAGTAGCAGGATCGATTAGATTGATGCAGTCAGTTGTCAGGAGGACAAAAATCAGAGTGACAAGTGTTAGATACTGGAGTGCAGATTAGAGTTTGCAGTAGTCTAGATTGCATGGACGTAGATGCCAACAACGCAAAGAGTCCAGTAGACATGTGCAGTAGGTACTAACAGTCAGAAGACTCTGATGACAGATGAATTATACTGATTCAATTGTTTGGAGGCTATTCAGTTTCAGAAGTGTTGCATGTGCGAGAAAAACTAGAGAAGTGTTGCATGTGTGAGAAACACTAGAGAAGTGTCGCATGCAATAATTGCATGTCGCATGCAAAAGTTGCATGTCGCATGAAAGAGTTGCATGTCGCATGCAAGAGTTGAATGTCACATGCAAGGAAATTCCTTTCTTGATGAGAGGGAGTGTTGAAGTTTGTAACAAGAAACCATGAAATTGGCATCCAGAAGCAACATGACAACACCTACACTAGTGTGGGATCACATGTCATGTAGTGATGGGTCCTAGTGATAAATTAATGTGAAATTGAATTTATTTAATAAATTGGATAAGTGTAAAATTTAATTATCCCTTAATTAAATTGGACAATAAAATTTAATCTTATCTCATAATCAATTGTAACAGTTAACTGAGTGTGATAAACTCAGTTAGCTCATGGAATTCGAGTTGAGGGTAGTTGGTGAGGCATGCAAAGTGATTCTATGTGTTTTAGAGTTCAAGTTACAGTTAAGTGCATGAGTTTAAGGCATGAGTAATCTGTTAACTCGGTTAGGTGAGTTAAAGTCAGTTGAACTAGTTTGTTGCACTAGTGAGAGATCAAGTGAATTAAATATTATGTAACTCAAAATCAATGATATGCCATGCAACTGATGATTTACTATTAATAGTTGCATGCATGTCAGTTCCAGTGGAGACCCAGTTGAGGCAAAGGTTAAAGGGAAGTTAACTATCAATTGTGATATTAAAAGACTGTCCAGATGCAGTTAAAACAACATAGGATGCCCATGATACTCAACGTAGTTGAGGAAGGCTGAAATTCCTAAAGAATAGGGATTGCATTCATCAAGAATTGCGTTAGCAAGGTAGGATGAGAACTGGCTAAGTGTTCGCCGAAATTTGTCTGGATCAGTGTGAGACAATAGGCAGATTCCAGGAGACTCTTGTGAGAAGAGTGCATTGTAATTGTTTCGTGATTCCTTGTGGAATATACAATATATGATGAGGGGTTTTGAGCAATACGCTTTCCCTGGGAAAATATTTGTGTTGTGGTTTGATTTGTCTCTTTCTTTTCTTCATGTGATTGGCGATTGTGTTTAATTTCCGCAATTGATTTATAGAAGGATTCAGTATCTAGCTTTAGTACATTGCTTCATTGGATTGAATTCATTGATATACACATGTTTTTATAATTTCTACACTTACCCTCTCTTCTCTTTGATTAGGTTCTCAAAAATGCGCTAAAAAATGAAAGTTGTTAGAATGGCATTGAACCTGAATTACTGCGTAGATATCATCGTTTTAATCTGACACAACTCGTTTCGTGGAAAACTGACGTCATATGTTACGAGTTCTGTTTGTTTTCCCAAACATTCAAAATTTTCAAGAAAGACAGCTGAATGGGAAAATTTTTGGGACAATGGAAGGATGCCACGTGGCCTCTTCTGATTGGTCGAAAGTTAAATTTTTTTGGGCCTATCACAACTTGACATGTGGCAGGGCCTCACTAGTGTTCTTTGGCATAATTTTATTGGTTGGTTGGTGGCCAACCACATGATGCCACATGGCCCAACTGGAAGCTGCCACGTGGCAGCATGGGGGCCACCCAAAATAATTAAGTTATGAGTTAACACTTCGTAGGATTCGATGATGAGACCTCCCTCATAACAACACAATGTATTAACCATCGGGCCACATTTCTCCTTGTTAAACCATACATCTGAACCATCATTTAAGCTATAGGTGGCAGACGTTTGGGGGAAGGGGCCAGGGCATAGCTCCGTCCCCCCCATATATTACCATACAACCATTGTAATGGAACTGGGGGCACAGAGGCATGGCCTCGCCAATTTTTAATTTTTTTTTCAACTATACAGTATAATTAAAAATTTGATTTTTTGGAGTTATTGCGCATTTTACATGTCCCACAAAATGCACCGACAATCCGCAAAAATGGTGCTCGATTAGTGGATTTTGGGACGAATTTGTAGGATCGGTGCTAGATTTTGGGGAATTTGTGGTGCGATTAGCAGCCAAGCTAGGGAAACTCATAACTAATAGATTTTTGGACTAATTTGGGAGCATAAAGACGCTAGACAAGAATTTTTAATAGCTTTGAAGCTAATGGAACATTTTTTGAAGCCATTTGAGCATTGTAAATGTATGTAATCACCATTTTTTAGCATACTGATATAGGGCCAAGCCATTGGAAGTTGAACCAAGGAGACATAACCCAGGAGGGGTGAACTCCTTCATCACTTGCTGTGTTGTGGTTATTTTTATGGTGTATTTTTCTGTTTTTTCTACTATTTCATAGTTTAAATTCATGCTTTATGTGTTTAAGAATTTAACATAAAGGCTCATAAAACTCAATTTTTACACTTGCAATTTATACAACCTCAAGCACATTTACATTAAGATCTCATACAGATCAAGTTTGGTATCAGAGCTTTGGTTTTCTTGTTTTTGTGGGTTTAATTTGTTTGTAAGTGTATGCAATGCTTACAAGTTTGAAGCTCAAGAGAGGAGAAGGAAAGCTAATGGTTGGAAGTCCTCAAGTTAGGTCAAGGACGAGGAGAGAACGTTTGCCACAATCTCCACCACAAATTCTTCCTCAAATTTTAGTTGAAGCTTCAAAAAGTATGTCACATGAAGGAGAGCCTGACAATATGTCAGAGGATGAAAAATCCTTCAGGATATCATTCTTTGATATGACAATAATGGTGAAAATTCTCTATGAGGAGAGAAGCACAAGCATGCAAGGTGAGAGCTCCAATATTCCAAAGG
This sequence comes from Pinus albicaulis, assembly GCA_034641835.2. Taxonomy (NCBI): domain Eukaryota; kingdom Viridiplantae; phylum Streptophyta; class Pinopsida; order Pinales; family Pinaceae; genus Pinus; species Pinus albicaulis. The sequence goes on along the minus strand of CM076583.1, from coordinate 800,786,776 downwards.
GAGATCAATCTTCAAAGGAGAAGAAGGATATGAAGACAAGCCTCCGAAAGGTAATGGGAATGGTGACAAACTACCTTTGACACCACCGTCTTCACTATCATCCTTCCACTACAAGCCCTTCAAAAACACCTCCACATTCTCCAAAAGGTCATGGTAAAACTCCATTTTTAAAACTTGACGTTAAGTTTTATTTGCCTATGTATGATGGAGAGGTAGATACTGAAATATTAGAAAATTGGGTACATCAGCTTGAAGTGTATTGCGGGATACAAAGAATCCAGGATGATGACACAAAGATTCAACTTTCTTCACTAAGGTTGGAAAGTGCAACACTTATTTGCTGGGAAGCCAAAACTCAAGAGGACATGAAGAAACATGGTAAGGTATTAACCTCTTGGAATGTTTTTGTTGATGCCTTAAGGAGACAATTTTATTCATTAGCATACATGTAAAATGTTGTAATGGACTAGTAAAACTTTAGGCAAGGTAAACGACAAAGTGTGCAAAGCTCTACTCAAAAGTTTAGGAGAAGAGCACTAATTTTGGGTGTGGATTTGACATCTCAAGAAAATTTGTTAAAGTACATTGGAGGTTTGCATAGTTATCTAAGACATACTATTCTTATGTTCAATCCTTCAAATTTATATGAAGTATGTGTACATGCCACACATCTAGAGGAAAGAGGGAGACATGTTTCAGAGGAGACAAGTGAGGATACCTTTGAGTCTGAAGAGAAAGAAAAGGGTAAGTCCAAGGGTAAAGGTAAGAAGAATGCTTCCATCAAGATGGAGAAAGAAAAAATCACATACAAACACTATTCCAAATATGGGCACGATGAAGATCATTGTTGGAAACTTCATCTAGAGATGAGACCTAACAAGCTTAAAAAAAAGGAGAAGGAGAAGACAACTGCAACAATAACACATGATTCAGGTTATGATTCCAGAGATGAAACAAAGATCACCACAATGGGTATGAAAGGTAAGGACATTGCAAGTAATATTTCTTCAAGTTTTCAAAATAGTACTCAAGATGATGAAACAATAATTGAGCTTTTCCATGTTAGAGTTATTTCAAAGCATACCAAGATTGACACCTTATTCGGTAGTGGTTCACAAGCAAAGCTTTTTTCTGAAGACTTAGTCAAGAAGTTTAATTTAGAAACCATTCCTCATCCAAGACCTTATCCTTTAAGTTGGATATGTAAGAATGCAAATTTGTAGGTGACAAGGAAGTGCATACTTAGATTTGCAATCACTGCAAACTTTCTTGATGAGTTTGAACTTGATGTTGTTCCGCTTGATATTTTTGGTTTTGTTTTGGGTAGCCCATATCTTTATGATAAGAGAGAAATATTTCATCGTCACGAGAATAAGTATCACTTGTTCAAGAATGGGATTGAATACATTGCTAGAGCGCATAGTAAGAAGATGAATTCATCTCTTATGCATGCTGGAAAAATGAAGATAATTGTGAATGCTAGTCAAAATTTTTCTTTGTTAATGTTCGAGCATGAAGATGTTGTGAATGAGGCCTTTCAAGGAGATGCATCGAATGAAAATTCTGATTTCATTGAGGTTGCTAATGGTTGTGATAAGATGTTTCAAGAGTCTAACATGTTGCCTTTCAAACAAGGTCAACAAGATGTTGTAAAATTGCAACAACATGCATCACTTTTTAGCAGTTATGTGAACAAGATGTCGGTGCAAGAGAGTGCAAAGGTAAAAGAGAAAATTCCATAGAAAATCCACAAAGATGGAATTGGGTTCAAAAGTTCTTTTTGTGGGTTTCATAAAGTGTTGTCTTTGAAATGGGATGTGGCATGGCGATGGCGATCACATTTGGTCAAGAGTCGAGCCAAGCACAAGGCAAGGCAAGCTAAACATCATCATGTCAACAATGTTCTAGGTGAGAAGAATTTCAAGTTTTTTAAGTTTCCTTTGATTGACAACGGAGGAGGGAACATGTTTGTTTCTTCAATGATAGTTTTTTATTCTGAAAATTATGGGAAATTGCAGCAAGATGGTATCTACAACATCAAAGCATGATCTCTAGAATCAAGGGAAAAGATCAGTTTTTATGAAAAGCTCAAATTTTTGAATTCAGGAAAATTTTAGTGGATTGATTCTGGAAGGGTGAGGGGGTTGTACTTGTTGGGGTCTAGTGATTTGGAATATTGGAGACCAAATTACAGGGCAACATCAGACCAATCTTTGGAGTCCTAAGACCTATCCTTCCTAGACTCAGAGAGGGCTCTCTCTATTTGTTTGCAAAGATATAAACTTGTTTTCTTTGAAGGGGTTGATTTTAGGCTAGTTATTAAGTATGAAGTTTGTTTGTTTGGTTGGTTGGGTATGATGATCAAGCAGCATAGGTAGAATGAGGAAATCTCTAAGTCATTGGGAAGTGGATTCAAATGAAAGTCATAATAAGTTCATCAATGGATCGGGGAGCATCATAGGGCAAATCTAACTTGGTCAATGGATCTTTAAGGTCTTTCAGGTGAAATGAGATGGACATTAATTTGTAAGAATGAAAATTAGGACTAAGGGCAATTAAGAGTCCTTAATCATATGTACCTTTCAACAGAGGGACTGAAAACATCATTCAACATAAAGAGGTAATCAATAGACAGGGCAAACCATAAATTCTAAAATCCACACTTCAACAAACAATAATTCAAGACAAACTTTTCCAATGAAATATAGAAGGCGAGAAACTCATTTAACTTCTAGTGATTTCACCTTCAAGGACAAGAAGCATTCAATATTCACATATAACTATAATTAGAGAAGAGGGAACTCTTAGACATCTTTGATTATAGCTATGAATATCTTCAAGACAATTATTTAAGCAAGTACAAAGGGTATGATCATAACAAAACCTCTTTGGCATACTATAAACAATGGTACTTTGAAGAGAGACTTCAGAAACAGTGTTTAAGCAAGTAAGTAGGGAAAACCATAAATCATGCTTGAGACCAACTGCATTAAACTGCTTATGAAATAAACAAGCATAGGGGTTCTAGAGAGCAATTAGGAATTCTCCAAAATATCCTAGCAGAGGAAAACATTAGGGCAGTGAAGAACAAACAGAGCTAAGGTGCTTTCAAAAGACATTTTTCAGCCTAAACCTTTTGTTCTACTGCAACAGAGAATGATGTAAACATAATGAAACAGGAAATAACAATAACAGATTTAGGATACTTCACCAACAACCAAGCTTAGGGATCCTGTGATCTAGCCTCCTCCATCAACAAACAAATCAGAACATCCAAGAATTCCAAGACATCAATTTCCTTCAACTTCCAAAAGACTATGTATTACTTCAAAGATTCATCAAATTCCAACAAGATAATGAGTTCAGATGCAGTATTTATGCTGCAAATGAGGAGGTGGAGAAAAAATAGGGCTTAGGTGCATGGAAAATTTTAGGGGCGAATTTTAGCCCAAAGGCGAATTTTAAGGGATTTTAAATTTTAATAGGGCGAATTTTTTATATAAAACCCATTTTCTATAGTTTTATAAAATTAGCCCAATAATTATTTTAAAAATAATTAATTATTATATATTATCCCACCAAAAAAATGTGCATAAAACTGAAACAATGGAATTCCCCCTCGTTTTTGTTTGGTTGGATCAGATTTCAATGGAATTCGCTTGGATTTACAGGGTCGGAGGGAGGGGTTGGAGTGATTCGCCCCATTTTTTCATTGGTTCACCGAAGGGGCGTGGAAGTTGAATGTTGGTCCTTGGATGTGCATAGGCTTGCCGATCTTCTTGCTGCCTGAGCGAGGGTATGGCAGATACCATCCCAAATAGCAAGCCCTAGAGCTTATTAGATCAGTCACTTTAGTTAATTAGCCCTAGAAGCCCAGAAACCCAATATAATTGCATAGGTACAGAGATTCAACAAAGTTCTGCAGTGTCACCTGTTAGCCTATAAGCCATGGATTTCAAAACCTACCTTAAATTCCTGTTTATTCTCACGGGATCTTTTCCATTGGTGATTTTTTTTAGGACTTGGGTTCGTTTGCCTTCTTAGTCAAAAGTTGAAATGGATTTCTCTGAGTATGGGTCCTAGTGCACCTTTAAGAACAGTGTTCTAGGTAGCAGTAATGGTGTGCTTATTCATAAAGGAAAGCCTAAGCCGCAGCAGAAAGCTGATCACGAAAAATAAGTTGCAAACCATCCACTGGATCCTTTAACCTTTCAGGAGATCAAGAAAGTCCAGAAGATTATGTAACACTCCTCAATTTTCAATCATGGTAAGTTTGCACTTCACTCTGTGGTCCTAGAAGGGCTACCAAAAGAACAAATCCTTTTATGGAAGGCAGGAAGTAGCTTTCCAAGCAGGAAGGCCACAATAATAGCTTGGGCTAATGGGCATGCTTATAAACTCATTGTAGACCTTGCATCAGGCCAGATTGTTGAAAATCAAATCAGTCATGAAAATGGGTATCCTGCTATGACAATGGAGGATATGACTTCGGCTGTTCAAGTACCTCTGAAAAGCAAAAAAATTGTAGAAATTATAGGGAAGAGAGAGGTTAACATAAATGACCTTTCATGCCTGCCTATTTCTCTGGGCTGGTTCAGACCTGATGAAGAAGGCCGGAGATTGATAAAAATTCAGTGTTATTCAAGCGCAGGGACAACAAATTTCTACATGAGACCCATTGAGGGTCTCACAGTTTTAGTTGATATGGATTCTAAGGAGGTCTTGAAAATCACAGACAAAGGAAAAGATATCCACAAACAAAGTTAGGATGGGTAAAATTAGGTCGCTGCTTGGTACTCAGTGACAAGCTCCTTCGCATTTAGATGTGTGCTTGGCACTTGTATAAACGTTGAAAAAAATTGATGCTTTTGCTTGCACTGGTATATTGTTTCCTTGGTGGGTAAGATTAGGTCGCTGCTTGGTACTCATTGACAATCTCCTTGGAATTTAGATGTTTGCTTGGCACTTGTATAAACGTAGAAAAAAATATGATGCTTTTGTTTGCACTAGAATATTGTTTCCTTGGCACATGTATAAACCTTGAAAAAATTTCTTGCTTATGTTTGCACTGGCATATTGTTTGTACTTCTAATTTGTGAAATCTATTGTGTGACAGATTTGAGAAGTCAGACCAAATGTTACCTTAGTAGCCCGCATGGAAGCATCTGTTGCAAAATATGATTATATTGTGGATTGGGAATTTCAGACTGATGGCCTTATCCGAATTAAGGTAAGAAACTTTGAAATCTTTCCTTGAGAAAGCAACTTGTCAAGTTAATTTTACTCAAGCGCAGATTAGAAGGGCTAATCTTTTGACCATTTTATTTGGCACACAGGTTGGACTAAGTGGGATCTTGATGATCAAAGGTACAAAATATGAGAATGTCAACTAGATCATATCCGAGGATGAGATTCATGGGACTTTGCTTGCTTAGAATACAATTGGTGTCATCCATGACCATTATATTACTTTCTACCTAGACATGGATGTTGATGGTACAAAAAATTCCTTTGTTCAGGTCAAGATGGCCAAGCAAATGGTGAAGAATGGACAAACTCCAAGAAAATTTTTTTGGAAAGCAGAGAGACACATAGCAAAAACAAAGAAGGATGCCCAAATTAAGCTGTGCCTCTATCAACCATCTGACTTTCATGTGATCAATCCATCAAAGAAGACAAAGATTGGAAATCTAGTGGGATATAAAGTTGTCCCAGGGGGCACTGCTGTAAGCTTGCTCGATCACAATGATCCTCCTCAGCACTGAGGGGCCTTCACTGACAATCAGGTTTGGATTTGGATGCCCTCAAAGTTCGACTAGTTTTTTTTGTTGAAATTCACACTAAATAATCAAATAGATCTGCCACACATGTCAGTGAAATGAAATCTGCTTCAAAATTTGACTATACCCATTTTAACCAAAAATACTATTAACCAAAAAAATACATGACCCTTTAAATTATATTTCCATCTACATAGATTCATCTTAGTGAAGTTGGTGGGTAAAATTATCATGCATGAGGATAAGATTAGTCGCGAGATTAAATAACATGTAGTAGTTCTTTGCATGCAATGCGCTGCATGTAGATCTCTAAAGATAATCAATTTTGCTTATGCAATCAAGTAATCTCAGTGTGTTTGTGTGTTTTTATTGTGTTGAATGATTATCTGCTGTGTTTCTCTTGAGTTTTTATTTTCTCTCTATTTTCTTTTCAATTGACAGCAACAATATTTACTGAAACAGAGTACAATTTCAGGAAATGAAAAAACAGAGTCTGAATCTTTGCCCTTTGTGTTAATGGTGTTATGCATTAATGTTGTTATGTGTTAATGGTGTGTTAATAGAACTAAGTGTGAGTGGAATGCCAACAATCTCTTTCTAAAGCTTACACCCTTCTTCACACTCCTCATTGCTATAACTTCAAGTATGTTCTTGATGTTTGGGAACGAGGTTGCAACAAGTTGGTCGTAAATGTGTTGTATACAAATCTTATTTTTATTGAGTGTTCATTTTTTTGTGTTGCCTTTACTTTAAAGACAGTGATACGTTTATTGTCCTCGACCAAATTCCACAAGTAACTGGTAAAATAAATGGAGTGTTGAAACTTCGGTATACTGTTGTGTCGGTTTGAAAGGGTGTATTGATCCTATGCTTATGGTGTGTTGATTTCTCACTGGTTATTTGGTTCAAATCTAAAGCTTTCTCTCTAGAACCGAATTACATGAACCTGTAATGGCTTATTTGGTCACAAAAACATCTCTAGAACAAGCCTTTATAATTCTGTCCATTGCCACTAGCCATAAATATGAAGGGATCAAATTGCAGTCTCTAGGCATTCATGTCCCAGTCCAAATCTTTGAAGCAAATAGCCTTAAATTCAAGTAAGTCTTGCACCCTAAATTCTGCACAACAAATTTTCTGAGGTGCAAGAAACAAAGAGGACGACAATGTTAGGGATGTAGGAGATAAAAAAAAATGAAGAATAAGATGGTCAGGTCATCAGTCTAACTGCTTGAGTACAACGTCATGACGTATTATCTGTAATGTTTATAGCAAAAATGTAGACAATTCCTTTGAAAACTTTCAGAATTTTAAGAGTTCTGCTTTTGTATTCTCATTTTCAAAGTTTTGAGTTGTAAACGCTGAATTAATTCAGAGGAAATCAGAGTTCTGAGGCAACTAAATATGCTTCTATTCTCGAAATATCTTCCAGAATAAGTTCTTCAATATTGTCTTCTAAGCCTTAGTCTTAGTCTAATATTGGTGAATGACTTCACAAAGAGTTGCACTTTCATAATAAACACAATCTAGTTCATAATTTGTTTATATGTGAAAAATAAACTGTATTAAGCAATTACAAATGGATATTGTGGATTTTAATATACACTAGGCCATTTAAATGTCAATTTGTGAGGCTATGCTTTGAGAACTTAACAAGCTCAACATGCGCAATGAATAATCTAAGTCCATACGACTGTGTCGAATAATCCAGACAATTAAAAGCTTGCAAACATAGAATTCAAGATATGAAAGAATCTATGTGAGTTTTGCAGTGCTTAACTAAAAAATTCCTTCAACGAAGGGACGTATCTCATCATCTACTCCATTAACATATTTATTGAAATATATCGAAATGATTCAGGTTCATACCTCAAAAGATTTAAAATAATTACAACATGGTTACTTCTGATTTTTACCAAGAAGTCAAAACATTGCCAAGCCAAAATGATCTCAGTTTATAATTTTGGATTTGAAGTACTGGAGACAACAAAAAAGATGGATTATGAGCATGAAAAAATGAAGTCCTGACACCAAAGAAAATTTGGATTGGAAGTATTGGAGTTAGCAAAAAGGATGGATCATGAACATGCAAAGCTGAATTCCTGACAATGTTCTTTGTGCAAATCCTCAGATGAATGTGTTTCTCACTTGTTTATTTATTGTTCATATACAAAGTGGGTATTTTAGGCTTAGCTATAATGGTCAAAGTCCAATCTAGGCAATTGTTTAAAGGCTTGCGAGGAATATTGTTTTGTAGCTTGTTTCAAGGCTTTCCCATGCATCTTTGTTTACATTATGTGGTGGGAAAGGAATTCAAGTGTGTTCATATCATTTGACATCTCGATGGACATTGTTGTAGGAATCATGGCAAATCTATGCAAAGAATATAGGATAGATCCAAATGGAAAAATAAAGGGTCCCAATTATGCCTCCATTAGATCATGATAATCTGTGGAGTTTATTTGATGGTGCTACACCGGGTCATCCATCAATTTGCATAATTGTAGTAGCATTATTTTGGAACAAATCACATTATATGCATGTTAAATATTCCCCAGGGTGCAGGAAAAATAATCATTCTAAATTTATTGCCTTGCTAACACTCTTTTATATCCACTCTAAAAAAATATCAAAAAGCTACAAGTTATGAGAGATTCAAAGTTAGTAATTGATTGGGATAATAGGAAAATTGAGGTGGAAATGTTTGTTTGCAATCTATTCTTTAGGACATCCAGGAATAAATACTCTCATTTGATTGGTTATTCTGTAAACATATCCTAATAGAGCTCAAGCAATCACTCTTTCAAAGGAAGCACCAACACTTTTGACATCACTGAATATGTGGATAGAGAAGAACTAACTCAATGACCTAGAATTTTTGACCTTCAGGTCCGATCATAGAAATGGATGATATTTCTTTTTAACAACTGGAAAGTCACTACTATTTTTTTATTAAATAGGAGAAAGCTTGTGCAAGGTAAACATTTTTGGAACTCTTGGGATAAATCATATGATGGAATAATCAGATTTAGTAGAACTGTGCTAGCAGTTTGACTTAGCCCTGATTGGAGCATCTCCGGCATAATATACCTGACATGACCACTGTAGACTCTCATGTCAGAACCCTCATTAACAATGGTACTGGGTTTGACATCTGACAATAGATATCTGACTTTCCATTAATGGACACATTGGAAGTGACAACTACCAAAAGATGACACCAACTGTCAATAGTAGGATCCACAGTCATACCCATTTCAGGATCTGAAATCTTTATGGCAAGACAAAATGTAGTTGTTATAGATGCACAAGCAACTGATACTGGGCATAACTGAATGTAACTATCTGCTTCTATATAAATTGCTGTTCTAATTTCTTCTTGGCTCTTGACAGTTTGTACTCTCTTGTATACATGGCAAACAAATTCAACAAATTCTTAATGTCTTCCCCTCTCATTGCACAATATTTGGTCTCCCTTCCCTTATGAGGGATAAGAGTGACTCCACTCATAGTTTCACTTGCTTATTTTCATTGTAACTTAATAATGAAATATTGATGTATATTTTAGGTAGCACATATTGATTTTATCATGTTATACTATTGAATGATTGTGTTTTCCATTGTATTTTTTCTTCACAAACTGACACACCCAATAACCAGGAAGTTTTTAGGAGGGTTTTTGGTTGTGCTTAATGTCTACTTGTGGACACGTAGATTAAGTGTGGTTGTTGTTACCAAGAACCAAATGTTAGGAGAGTATTAACGTGGAACCAAATCCCCAATTCCTATCATGGGATTTGCCGCATCAGCACTATGACTTGCAAGTATTATAGACATTACATAGATGGCAAGTTCCTGATCAAAACCCACTTCTTTCTTTGGTTTTCATGGCCAGAACTAGTCCAAATATTTGAAGCAAATAGCCTTAAATTCAAGTAAGTCTTGCACCCTAAATCCTGCACAACATATTTTCTGAGGTGCAAGAAATAAAGAGGACGACAATGTTAGGGATGTAGGAGATAAAAGAAAATGAAGAACAATATGGTCAGGTCATCAGTATAACTGCTTGAGTACAACGTCATGACGCATTATCTGTAATGTTTATAGCAAAAATGTAGACAATTCCTTTGAAAACTTTCAGAATTTTAAGAGTTTTGCTTTTGTATTCTCATTCTCAAAGTTTTGAGTTGTAAATGCTGAATTAATTCAGAAAAAATTAGAGTTCTAAGGCAACTAAATATGCTTCTATTCTCAAAAGATCTTCCAGAATAAGTTCTTCGATATTGTCTTCTAAGCCTTAGTCTTAGTCTAATATTGGTGAATGACTTCACAAAGAGTTGCACTTTCATAATAAACACAATATAGTTCATAATTTGTTTATATGTGAAAAATAAACTGTATTAAGCAATTACAAATGGATATTGTGGATTTTAATATACACTAGGCCGTTTAAATGTCAAGTTGTGAGGCTATGATTTGAGGACTTTACAAGCCCAACATGCGCAATGAATAATCTAAGTCCATATGACTGTGTCGAATAATCCAGAGAATTAAAAGCTTGCAAACATAGAATTCAAGATATGAAAGAATCTATGTGAGTTTTGCAGTGCTTAACTAACAAATTCCTTCAACGAAGGGACGTATCTCATCATCTACTCCATTAAATTTTTTATTGAAATATATCGAAATGATTCATGGTTCATACCTCAAAAGATTTAAAATAATTACAACATGGTTCCTTTTGATTTTTACCAAGAAGTCAAAACATTGCCAAGCCAAAATGATCTTAGTTTATAATTTTGGATTTTAAGTATTGGAGACAAAAAAAAAGATGGATTATGAGCATGAAAAAATGAAGTCCTGACACCAAAGAAAATTTGGATTGGAAGTATTGGAGTCAGCAAAAAGGATGGATCATGAACATGCAAAGTTGAATTCCTGACAATGTTCTCTGTGCAAATCCTCAGATGAATGTGTTTCTCACTTGTTTATTTATTGTTCATATACAAAGTGGGTATTTGAGGCTTAGCTATAATGGTCAAAGTCCAATCTAGGCAATTGTTTAAAGGCTTGCGAGGAAGATTGTTTTGTAGCTTGTTTCAAGGATTTCCCATGCATCCTTGTTTACATTATTTGGTGGGAAAGGAATTCAAGTGTGTTCATATCATTTGACATCTCGATGGAAATTGTTGTAGGAATCATTGAAAATCTATGCAAAGAATATAGGATAGATCCAAATGGAAAAATAAAGGGTCCCAATTATGCCTCCATTAGATCATGATAATCTGTGGAGTTTATTTGATGGTGCTACATCGGGTCATCCATCAATTTGTATAATTGTAGTAGTATTATTTTTGAACAAATCACATTATATGCATGTTAAATATTCCCTAGGGCGCAAGACAAATAATCATTCTAAATTTATTACCTCGCTAACACTCTTTTGTATCCACTCTAAAAAAATATCAAAAAGCTACAAGTTATGAGAGATTCAAAGTTAGTAATTGATTGGGATAATAGGAAAATTGAGGTGGAAATGTTTGTTTGCAATCTCTTCTTTAGGACATCCATGAATAAATACTCTCATTTGATTGGTTATTCTGTAAACATATTCTAAGAGAGCTCAATTCCAAAGAAATCACTTTTTCAAGGGAAGCACCAACGCTTTTGACATCACTAAATATGTGGACAGAGAAGAACTAACTCAATGACCTAGAATTTTTGACCTTCAGGTCCGATCATAGAAATGGATGATATTTCTTTTTAACAACTGGAAAGTCACTACTATTTTTTTATTAAATAGGAGAAAGCTTGTGCAAGGTAAACATTTTTGGAACGCTTGGAATAAATTATATGATGGAATAATCAGATTTAGTAGAACTGTGCTAGCAGTTTGACTGGCTAAAATAGGCCATATGAATACTGTAGAATGGCTTTTCACATTGACACCAGCTCATTTAACAGCAGGATTTTGAAAATGTTTCCTTTGGGAATGTTTTGCTCCATGTTTTCAAGATAATGAGAGTTGCTTGTACGGTCCTTAATGGCAAGTAGATGCAGATGCAGAGGCTCTTTTAAACGGTTTAAATATGCAGTCAAAATTCTTCCCTAGCTTACCGAGGAACACATTTGAGGTAAAAAAATTGTTCTTTGGGCTCATTAATTTTTCTATTATTTCCACTTGCTCAGTAAAACAGAGTATGGGCATAATGGCTTATTTCTATTGTAAAGTATCTTGGATGCTCATTTAATTTGATTTTGTTGGTTTACTTTACAGAGAGCACTGGCACTCTACAAAAATGCTTATGTCAAAATTAAGTCTTATTCAAGTCCTGGTGAAAATGATCCGCACAAGGTAATTGTGGCTTATAAAAGCGGTAAAGAGAGTTTCTGTAATATTAAATTGTACGATGAAACAAATGCTGATGTTGATGTAACAGTAGTATGTGATAACACATCAACAGATGTGACTTCAGCCATTGAGTTTATCAATCCTTTAGAACATGCAGTGAAGAATAATACACAGACTGACCAAGAAAACCCTTATATGGTTCTTCAAGATGATGCAAAAATGAATAACTTTATCAGTTCAAGTCAAAACAGCCCAATTTTTGATGTGAAAGAACCAATGGTGAATGTAAAGGATGCAGATTATTTGGTACTGGGATGCAATACCAATTCCAAAGGTTGTTCAGAACATCCTTTGGATGATGTTAATACTAGGGTGTTTTCAGCAGAACTTGAAGATGGTTTCATTGACCCAGAACTGGTGGATGATCATGATCCGAGAGGCTTCTCAGAAGAATCAAATTTTAATACCATAGTTTCTCTAGAAGAGCTTACTTATGGAATTAATTCAATACATGTCTCAAAAGCACCTGTGGATCCTGTTGATCCAGTAGTCTTGTCAGAAGAGTAGGCTAACATTGTAGGTCCATTGCAAGTTAACAATGTCCCTTCCCTTATAAAACGAAATATTTCAATATTGAATACGGAAGAGCACAAGACAATGTCAAATAGACACACAGGAAACATTGATTTCAGAGTGACTGAAAACTCTTCCAGGGACTTTCCTGTACCAATAGAAAGCTGTATAGATATTGCTGTCACAAATAAAGTTGCAACATTTCTGTAAATTCCCAGTTTCCTATCCTTGAAGTTAGTGAGGGAATGTGAAGGAGAATCACATTCTATTTCTATGATGCCCAATTCAGAAACTGTTAGTCAAGTCTCTGAATTTCATGAGAGGCGTGATAATGTAGATTTGGATACTATAAATGTCAGGTGCTTAGATCCAAATCAACAAGATGAGGATTTGTGTGGTGAGGTTGGAATTTAGCAGGATAAATCACCTGGAAATACAAAGACAACTCTGGAAAATACAGTTGAGTCAGTTGATTCTAAAATAGGCATACGAATTTTCAGTCCATATAATCTTCCTGGAAGTACACATTAAGACAATCTAAGTATTTTTTTTCCCTCTTGTTGATGCCTTTCTTGCTCATGTTATATTTCTTGCATGCATTCCTTGTATATGTGGCCAAATTATGGAAACATGTCTCTTTCATAAAGTGCTTTTCGTTGTACATATCTTGTTTCCTGTTTTTTTGCATGGTTTTGTTTGGACTGAGAAATTCAATCCACTTGCAGTATCTGTTCTTTGAGGTAAGTATACTTTCTCTATTATTAAGTAACCTTTATGTAGTATCGGCAATGATTTAGATTTAGTGATCAAGAAAACACTTGTATTAGAATTTCTAGTCATCCTATGTTAAATAACATCATCTTCAGCTAGTTGTGGTCAAGTTTCTCAACTTTAATAATGTTACGAGTTAATACAGGAGCTAAAAGTTTAATCTCTGTAAGTATGCTTAAAACACTTATGTATCTTCATTACCATGTTTCCTAGTATGGCCTTCTTGTAGTCACTAACCTACATTTCAGTTAACCCATTTTGAGTATTCATATGAGGTTCCTTAGAAAAATGACCCTATGATAGTTTTTCTTGAAGTATTGAGAGTTTGATACCCGCTAAAATATATAGATGGTATTTAGAATGTGATGAACAGACCATGGAACCATGAAATTCAACTATTAACGATTTTTCTTGAGCATCTGTGCTGCTGGTTATGGCTTAAAACTATTTTTTAGTTGGGGTCTGATAATTCTTTCAGCATGACTAGCAAGCTATCCTCTTAATCCACAATAATTACATTCTTGTTTTCTTTGTTGTGACACACATCCGTCCGTTGCTTATGTGCGCTTGCATACTGAATCTTGACACTGAAGAAATTACTTTTAGGGTGAACCTTTTTAGTTTTTTCCTGGTTATTGGTGGTTTTGAATCACTTGACAGTCGATAACATGCTGAATGAGCTTCTTCATGCATAAATTGAATAACTTCTAGATGAAGTTGATCATGCAGCAACATTAAGTCAATGACCTCATACAAGGCATTGCAATTTAACCATTTATTCATTCCACTATTGTTAGTCTAATTTTCCAAATTTTGAAGAAAATTAAGTTTATTTTTCCATGACTCCAGACATTCAGCTTTTTTATACCTTTATTCAACAATACATTCTATTTTCTAAATGATATTGTGGAAGCTAGTGGATGGAGTGGATCTGCAACTGCCTAATGTTATGAGATACTAATGTTGTTACTCAGCATCATATCGGAGTCATTGATGGAAAAGTCATTGGTTAATAAATTTGTGTTCCAGTTTTTGGAAAGTTATGGTAAGTTTACATTATCACACATTTCCTTCTTTAGTGTGATTCCTTAGTTGTTTTGAGGGAGCTTTGAATTTGTATATGTAATTCGCTGCTACCCTACTTACACTAGTGATTATCACCTTTTATTTTTAATATTTTGGGATGTATTTATTGCCTAGAGCTGAATTGGTATGTAAACTTGCATTGAACACATTTACTGCTACTTATATATGCCTTGTTATTGGCAATGATTTTTACATTTCTTGATTATATCTTGTTTTTGTAATTATTTACATTTTGAACTGTAAAATTGGCTTCCTTAGACCAATTTCTTTCTCTCAAATCCATCAAATTCATCCCTGCTCCATCGGTTTCATCAATATTGGCATAGCCACCAATAAAAAGGGATGTCATGAAAGAAATTACAAGAGAATTTATTTCAGTGTTATCATAGATATCCTTGTTTTTCTGATATAATTTCCGTATCTAAGTTCCTGTGTATCTTTCATGTGCACAAGAACCTTTTTTTTTGTCTTGGCCCATGGTTCCTGGATCCTACTTTCCTCCTCCTCCTCCTGCCGGATGGGGGCCTGGACCATGGGTTTCATCCTAGAGGTCTTTGAATGAATTACTCACAGATGAAAATGAAAAAACTGAGGACTCATTGGAGATACGATGCTGAAGATCTGCACAAGGATGAGGATAAACTAACTCTGAAAAGCCTTTCACATTTGAACAACCCCATGCAGCTTCTGAGGTGACATTGAAGGAAATGTTTGACATACAAATGTTACTGAAGGGAGATTTCTGGATCCCATTAAAGTAACCCACAATAGTGATAGTCTCACCCACAATGTCCCTAAAGATGATCCTATCTACGACAGGGAAAGCATAATGATTATAGCGATCATCAGGATGGTCACCATAGAACCCAGTAAAACTAATGGCACGCTTCACATTTTTCATGGTCACATTGGATATAAAGATGCCCTTCAGATAACCTCCTCTGCCTGCAGATGTCTTTACACTAATCGTTGTTTCTGTGTTGATTACAAGAATATCTTCTACATGAAAATCTGTGATCCCTCCAGACATTTCACTACCCAATGCAAGTCCTGCACTTGTATGGCTTTGACTGACTATGTGGCGGATAATAATGTTGAAACTGGGACGGCCAAAAGCAATACCATACTCATCCTAGCCACTCTTTATATCAATTGAATCATCACCAGTGTTGATGTAACAATCTTCTATGCAGACATCATTGCTTGAATCTGTCAAATAATAATACATCACAATGAGAAATCAACTTTAGAGCCACTATGGCATTGTAGTGTACAAGGCAGTAACAAATAGTCAGCAAGTTTCTTCTATGTTGTTCAGAGGTATAATTTTAATTTCAGAGCCCCAAAATCAGTTTATAATAGATTGTAAAGATAAAATTCATTGCACTTAGGTTGATGATCACTGCTAACAAGAAAAATCACATTCAGACATTTTGGTTGAATAGTGGCAGCGGTTAGAACGAACATGTAAAAAAGCGAATTAAACACATTGACATGCAGCAAGAAAGTAAAAAGCCGCTAATTTCAGAGATAGAACTGGGGGCCTGGACCATGGGTTTCAAGACCCTGGGCCTTGCTTGATCTTTGAGGCCTAGCCAATTTTGAGCTAGTGGTTAGGAATTTATTGTTTATTGGGCATGTGTTTGAATCTATTGCTTGATATTTGCAAAAGCTAGTCATTCAGTTTGACAATGGCTCGAAGTTATATGGCTGCGTTCTTAGCAATTATTGTTGTACTCGGATGGGTTGAATATGCCACAGCAGCGTCTGCCGAATATGTGTGTGATCCTTTGAGATTTCAAGCTTTGGGATTGAACATGAAGGATCTGGCATATTGTGATAAATCATTGCCATTCGCAGAGCGTGCAAAAGACTTAGCGAGTAGGTTGAATTTGGCTGAGAAAGCTAACCAGATGGGAAACACTGCTTCTGGAATACAGAGGCTCGGAGTTCCCAAATATGAATGGTGGTCTGAGGCATTGCATGGAGTGTCTAACGTTGGTCCTGGTGTCAAATTCGAAGGCCTTGTGTCTGCTGCAACGATCTTTCCTCTTGTCATTTTAACAGCTACTTCTTTTAATGAAACTCTATGGAGAGCCATTGGAGAGGTAAGTACTAATTGTTTATTAATTAGTATACATTTCAACACCCAGTTCCCAATCAAAAATTTCAATTCTAGACTATTTTTGAAAGGATCTATGGGATGACAATTAAGACTTTGAATAGAATAGAATAACATTGAATGCAGGGGGTGTCCACTGAAGCACGAGCCATGCACAACGTTGGCTTGGAAGGCTTGACATATTGGAGTCCTAACATTAACGTTTTAAGAGATCCAAGATGGGGTCGTGCCCTAGAAACTCCAGGAGAGGACCCTTTTTTCAACCAGCATCACCATATAGAAATTTGGATCAACAGGATTGGGTAAAACATGTCCTTTTAGGCCAAGGTTTGGTTCAGGTCTAATTAAAAAAACCACATCACTTGTACCCAAATTTATTGCAAAGTCTCTAGGATGATTCAAAGCTAAACCTGCCAATCTATTTGGACTGTCTCCAAACCACTGGATAACCAAACAATTTTTTTCAAACATGAATTTATCTACAAAATATGACCTTAAATTACCAGCAATAGCATATGATGGAGCAAATGGTCCAAGTTTCTTTTCCAAGTTTGGAGCAGTGGCCTCTAAGGCTTCCTTAGACCAATTTCTTTCTCTTAGATCCATCAAATTCATCCCTGCTCCATCTGTTTCATCAATATTGGCATAGCCACCAATAAAAAGGGATGTCATGAAAGAAATTACAAGAGAAATTATTTCAGTGTTATCATAGATATCCTTGTTTTTTTTATATAATTTCCGTATCTGAGGTCCTGTGTATCTTTCATGTGCACAAGACCCAGTAAGAAAATCCAGTTCAAGTATTGCGCCAAAAACCTTCTCAATTTCTCTGCACTGTGATGTTGTACTATTGTCCATACAAATAGATGATTCATTTGTGGAGAAATCATCCTGAAGCTAGAAACCAAAGGATCTTTTGGATTCACTCCTTTTAGAATGGATTCCATGGAACCATTTCTCCAATAAACACTCCCGAGATACTGGCCACTTCCAGATTTAGCCCAGATTTTATCAAACTTTGAATTCTCCTTCTTCAATTTGTTCAGTATGAGGTAAAGAGCTTCTACCCATATCAAAGGTGATGACACAACACACCCATTTCCCGATGGATCTCTGTATGCTCCATGATTTGTCTTGTAATGTGGTAAATTTGAATCAAAATAAATTGTTTTAGAGAGGACAATACACATATTATAGTCCAAAATAGTTGTTTTAAGATACCTTCATAAACTAAAATGTGTTTTTCTATTTTAGATATCCCATTTTCTTATATTCTTATTTAATGCATTGAACACTATATTGGACCTTATGGGCTCCTCCCTTGACTGGTTGATGTAAGCGATTGCTTTTATTGTCAACAAAATCATGTGAAGTATATAGAGGAGGAGTCCTAAAGCACCCTGTACTTTCTCCAAAAAATTTCTTACAATTATTCAAATTGGATTCAAACCTTTTTCCACCAAAGTTTTGAACATTGGAATTTTGACATGCATAAGGAGAACTAAAGATATTCACAGTGCTCATCCCTCCATCACCATTTGTCTGCCTCATAAATGTGGTTGTAGAAAATCAACTTGCAGGGGTCACATATGCTATATAATGTGGTTGGTGCCTATCTTCATCTGAAATTGGGTATTGAAGTTGTTTTTCTAGGTATTGAACTTTCTTATTCATTTGTAACTGTTCTAGACAAATCTTTTCATATTGTTGAGGGATTATTTCAGCAACATTATCAAGTAACTCATTTTTTATTGAGATAAGTCCATATTTCATCTTCCGTAAATGTATTGTTGCTTCTGCACAAACAGTTACCTGCACACCATGACTACAAAAATAATTTTTATCATATTGTATTGGATTGCTTGAACCATGCACACTAGTTTCCCTAAAATATGACTTTTTCTAAGTATCAGTGGGAGTAACACTAGGTTCTATGCTTGGAAATTTAAAAACTAGAGTCTTTTGTGTTAAGTTTTTCACTAACAACATTATCCTCATTGGCCTCTCCAATGCTCTTGCAGTCCAAAAGATGCACCAATGTGGGATTTATTTTGACATCATATATCTCTGAACCAAAACGGTGTTTGAGCATGCTCACTTATTTCCATCTTTAATATTTAAGAATAATTATTAAAATCCATTTAATTTCCATGGCATTTGTTTCATAAAATCGTGGGAATCGTTGCAAATTAGTTGTGCAAAAGTTATATTTTCCAGGAAACCCAGAAGATGCTTCCCTCTGTGGGGTTTCCAACAAATATCTACAAGTGTCAATAAAAATTTACAAACTTATTCTTGTGTTGAAAAGGTTGAATTGGTGTGCAGATGCAGTGACATTTTATTGTAGTTTTTTTTTTCCATTTGTTAGGATTCGACAGGTAACATTGTCACTGTATATTATGATATTTGCAGGCAAAAGCATGGTAAGAGTGGAGGTGATGTAACATCTTTTGAATACAGAAGCATGGTAATTTGAGGTGATGTGACTTGATTTTTAGGTGCTTTTTAATTTTCCAGCTTGCTAAGCGGAAAAACCTTTTGGGATTGCAAAACAAGGAAATAAATTGTTGAGTAACATGAACCTTTTATCCCAGTCTATTCCATTATCAAAAGTCCAGATCGCATCAGAACTCTTCTTAGTAACCTTCCCTGGTTTTGTATATTGCTCACTATAAGCATCTTGGAATTCAATGATATGATATGGGACTTAAAGTCTTTACAGAGATCTGTTACTTTTGTTTAGTTCGGTTTGGGTATTTTCTTTATTAATATTTTGTCAGTAGTGAATTTAATTGGTAATTTTTGTTTATTAAATTCCTTTTTGATACAATGTCACCAAATGGATCATAAACCAAGCAAAGCTAAAATAGTGTTTGGGGGCCTTTTTTACATCCACACTCGTTTAGAAGCTTAGCAGCAGGTATTTTAGGGATTGTTCCACTTATTGAAACTTGAAATAATTGTTTGAGATACCTAATGGACTGGAAAATTTTATAGTTTTAGTGAAATCAAAGATTTTTTAAAAGCC
Source organism: Pinus albicaulis (assembly GCA_034641835.2). NCBI lineage: Eukaryota > Viridiplantae > Streptophyta > Pinopsida > Pinales > Pinaceae > Pinus > Pinus albicaulis. The sequence goes on along the minus strand of CM076583.1, from coordinate 800,767,064 downwards.
AATGTTGATAAGACATGGACCTTTTGTCATTACAAGATATCTGAGTACTCGAGTAGCCTGCCATGGATCAAGGGCTTTGTCCACAACTTAGTTTCATGTTGTGAAGTTTAATTCAAAACAACTGGATATGATCTACGACTTATCTTGATATCTCATCCGAGTTTCCTAAAACTGAAGTAATGTCAAGAAACCACAAGAAAGGGAAAAGTAATATTGATCACTTAGTTTTCTTGAAGTATCTTATCAATACAAATTCTAATGCAACAAAACATCTATTGTTGTTTTTTTTGGGTAAATAGAAAGATATTCTGTTAATATACAAGCAAGATAACAAGGATTTCAGATAGATATGCACTAGGATTTTTAACTTCATCCTAAGATGCAATTCTGCTTGGAATCTGGACATCAAAACATGGTTTTGAGGATAAATAAACCTTTCCATTTTAACAAAAAGTACTGAGATTTTGAAAGTTTCTGAAAATAAACCCAAGTGGATCAGTTCTAGCAAGATCTATGCTTCTGATTCTATATTTTTCATCTAAACAACCTAAATTGCATTACAGGTTTGATAAGGACAACTGCTTGTTTTCTGTTAAACTATAAACCGGTAAACCAGATTACTACTGTATTATCCCATGTTATTACTTTTGCTGCTAGCTGAAAATGAAATCTCAAAAAGAGAATATCTTTGCATGGGACAGAGTTACTCTTGAGCTGCAGGCTCTCCTTGTGTTTGGTTCTCCATTGCTGTAGGATGGATCACATACTTCCTATTGACAGTCAACGTGTTGACTCCAAATTTTGCCAAATATAATGGGTCATGATCTGGAAGTATGTAGAATTTGCTACTATCGAATGTAGAAGGGATATGTTTTATACCTATCGTCCATGCTGGGATCCCTCTCTCGCTTGGCGTGATGGAACTGAGCTATGTTGCATGAAGGATCTAAGGCGGGTCATCATTTTTAGAACCAAGTGCCAGTGTCCATTATTATTGTCGAGCTTCTGTGGAAGAATCTGTGCTAAAAATTCATATCTTTACTATCTTCTTTATCCTTTCCAAATTATCTTTCACCTAAGAAGCTATCATATCCTCGACTGACCACTTTAAATTTACTGCTGCTTTGAAAACATATCTCTAACTTCTGGTATTCTTCAGGTTGATGAGAAGATTAAGGGCGTCCAAAATCCTCTACACCAAATATCTCTCTTTCCTCTATCGCTCCTATGTCATTTTATTTTCACTCTTAGAGGAGAAGGGTCAACAGCTTCATAAACTGTTTGATGGGCTTTGTTACACACCCAAGTGGGTAACCCCTAGGAGAAAAATTTTGTCCTATAGATGGATCACTGATTGAACAAAATTATAGATCATTTTTGGTTGTATTCTTGTTCCCATGCTTCACCTTGGTGGTTTTTACTTACCCCTAGTCTAGTGTGATCTTCCCTGATCTATTTTGTCAAACAAAATAATGTACATAAAAAATTTCTCAAGTTTGCAGATTATGTCAGTTCCTGCATTCAAATTTAGCTCTTTTTCCTCAGTTTTGTTTCCAATATACTTCCAAATTTGATGAGTTTTAGTTTTGGATATAAATTTTATGGGTGTTGGATTTGAGATCGAGTTCATCCTCAAGATATATGCGATTGGGATTTTTCTTTGTTTTTGAATTCTCACTTTCAAGTTGTCTGTTGTTCAGGCGGGAGCAACAATTCTGTGGGACCTCATAGTTGGTGGGTGGGATGTTTCCTATCGGTTAGAGTTTTTGTTGAGTGCATAGGGAAGCTGTTCAACTCTAATTGACAAGAACAGAAATTTGTCTTCATATGATGAGTGAATTTGCAATTCCTTCAAGGCATCAGAGGCAGGGAAGGTAGTTCTGATAATAGACAACTCCTCTTCAAACAAGAAGAAGGCTACAACCTATAGATACATGGTAAAAAAGAACATAGTCTAGGAGTTCGAGTCTCGTAGTAGATTATATGTACTTAGAAAGCTTTCTTACATTCAACAATCAGAAATGTTAGTAGTTAAGAATGTGCCATCATGTTGGAGAAGCAATTTTGTCTCTTTGGAAGCTAGAAATTTTATCTACATATGTGCTACTATATAAAAGTTATTATTGGTAATAATAAAGGTTGGTTGTGTTTCCAGAGCAAATCATCAATGTGAATTCCCCAACTTTTCATGTTTGTGATTGATAGGTATATGATATACATGGTAAAGCAAGTATAAATAAAATTTATAAATATTGACCACCCCAAGGATAGTTAAATTTTTTTATTTATTGTTTACCCCATACACAAATCTATAGAAATAATATTTTTAGTTCGAAAATTGAATATTGAATTAAATTCCTCATCAATAAAAACGTTCTTCAAGTAATGGTCTACATTCAGAGGGTTACCTATACCTAAATGAAATCAGTCTATGTTCCATTATTTTATAGATCATTACACGTTAAACCCACTTTACTCCTTGACTGGCATTGCATTCAACATTGTGCACAAGTATGTTTTAAATGGATCAATCAAAAGTATGCTTTTATCTATATTTGATAATGCAAGTTGAATACATCATACAATACATAGGAGTGCTATGGCTATGAAGTTCAATATGAAATAATATATTGATTGCTACTATTACTATTATATAAGGGGTGCTCTTCCAATGGCCATTTATTAGCTATGTGAAGAAGGCTTTGTGGAATTTTTATTTTCTATAAGATTATGTATAACTGAGTTGTGGACAACTAAGTAGAATTTGGTAGGAAGTTTGGAGTATGTGTAATTCATAATGATCTTGTCTTCTCTTCATTGATGACTTTTCAATGTGTGAGTTTTGACCTAAGCCATTGCATTATCAATGTGTCAAGGCTCCAAACTCGACCTATATGCCAACTACTTCTTATGATCGTTCCTAGGAACATGAATCGTAATTTTTGTAGGTTTAAAATTTATCACAAGTTTTCTCTATTGTGGTCGAATTTGTGGAGGTTATCTCAAAATTTATTTAAGGTACCATGGATCTAAATTTCTTATGAACTTTCAACACTAACAAACTTTGGTGCTTGTTGATCAATTCTCACTTGGTTAGGGTTATATATGTTAATGAAAATTTTGTGTGCATGCATGAGAGTTGGGTGCAAATGCACAATGTTGTGTAGCATTAGTGTGATAAATATGGGATAGTGCAAAGCATAGTTTTGAAGATTAGTCTAAGTTGACTCGTACCTAATCAACTCAGTCAAGTTGATTGTTGGTTGAACGATTAATTGTTGGTTCAATGGACAGAAGATCTTCCAAGCACAAATACCAAAGGGAAAAATGGAGCCCATCATGGGGTACTCTTTGTAATTCTCCACTACTGCTACCTTCCATGCTTCCTCATACTCCTCTCCAACCTCAATATCAGTGCTAGTAGTTGCATGAGCAACAACACTATGCTTAGCAAAACTAGAAGAACACGTTGTCCAAACTACACGAGAACTACTTCCCTCACGAGTCACCATGTGCCATGCTTGGTCTCGGTGGTTCACTTCCTTCTACTCCTGGTTCAACTACCATATCTTCATTGGAACCAACACCCCGAACTCCACTAGACAACGATTCACCATTTTGTAGTAGTGATTTTCCATTTGTACTGGTGATTCGCCATGATTTTACAAGATAATATAATTTCGTGAGAGATTCGCCAAAAAATTATATATACATATTATATTATTAATAAAATCGCCTTCCATTTTTCCTATGTATCATGGGGATTCGCCCATTTATTATATATATAAATTTAGGGGGGTTCTTAAAATTTTCCCTGTTTAGGTGTTATTTATTACATCATAAATGCATTCCTAACCTTGAAGACCATGCAAGGCTCAAGGCAGGAATATATGCAGCTACTTCTCTATTTAAATAACTTGTGTCTTAACTCCTAAGGAAAGATAGGCGAAATGTTTGACTTTAAGGCCTATCCATAACTTCTTATAATAACTGTCTGTCAGATAAAAATATCTCTGACTCAACTTAATAACTGCCTAATGCTTTATTGAAGGAAACAAAGCATTAGGTGGCCAAAATATCCCCTGAGAAAAATGACTGTTGAAAGCTGAGTCATTCGAATTTGTTTGGGTTATTCTGCCTTTCATTTTATCATTAATCTCTGTTATTTAGGCCTTAAACTTTGTCTTTATGCTTTACTGTCTGTTTTTAATCATATTTTCTTAATCTATTTGATCTTTATGTTATGCTCCTTTGACCTTTTTACTGTCTTCTTTCTTTCCTTGAGCTTCATCAATTTGCTTTTGCTTTAATCTTCTGTGTTAAGTGGCTAACCCCCTTTGTTTGTTTGCTAATTAGGATTAGCTCCTTAACTTATCTGCTTTCTCCTTTTGTTTCTTCTTAACTGTGTTTTCCTTCTGTGTATAGGGGAGGTGCTCTTCATGGCTTTGGAGGGTTTATAACCCATCGATGATCATGATTCATTGAGATTTTAAACCTCTTATGTAAAACCCCTTGGCCTTATTTTATGAGCATTTATCTCCTAAATCGTCATCCAGAGGTTAAATTGACCATTGGAATTCCCCTTTGGGCATCACTGCCATTAAACCTGCATAAACACCAACAAACATCAGTTTAAAACCTGTGGGGACTGGTAAGGCTGCGTTTTTTCGAGGTTTGGAGGGATCGGGAGGAGTTTGCAGAGGGGAAATGGAGGAGGGGAATGGTTTGGAGGCGGAACCATGGGAAAATTTCAAACATAGGCGAAGAACTTTGATTTTGTTGCGGGGGAGGAAAAATGTTTTGGAAAATCACGATGGTTTATTGTGCGCGTTATGGGCGGTAAGTTGTATTGAGTGGGGGCTGCGCGATTCCATTAAAAGATTGTCGCGTGGTAAGGAAAACTACCTATTTCGCGTGGCTCGGGGGTTGTTAAACCTTATTGCAAAGTTCTACATGATATGAGATCCAGACCATCAGATCTCAAGGAGCGAGATTTATGGTGCAGACAGAGTCTGAGAGTGGGGTGTAAGTTTGGGAAGTGGAGCCTGCAGACAGGTGTCAGGCTGCGGTTTGGTGGCAGGGGATAGTGGAAAATGGGATTGGGCGCGATGACGTAGGGAGTTTTTACGTGTTGCGTGGGGTTATGTCAAATGCAGGATGCGAGATGGGAGTGCAACATCCGTTGGATCAAGGGAGCAGATCACGATCAACAGTGGAGATGGCCCGGTGGAAAACACAGAGGCGGGGTGAAGTAAGGGGGAAGGGGCTAGGAAATAGGTGGAAGAAATGGTTATATTGGAGGAAAGGGGCTAGGGCTTAAGCGAAGAGGGGCTTAAGGCCTATAATGTTAAAGGGGCGGGTTTAGGACATAAAAACGAGGTTTTTATAGGGTTTTTAAGGACCAAATAGGTTGAATTTTAACCTTTAAACAATGTAAAAAGAGTTTTTTACATTGTTTAATGTGTTTTTAGAAAAATGATGAATGAGGGGGTTTTCAAGAGGGTTTTGAGGTGGAAAAAGTGGATTTTTCAGAGGAAGAAAGTTTATGAATGAGAGTGGAAGTGGGTGATGGAATGAGGTAAAAACAAGCCTAATAATGAAGTTTTCTTTGCAGCAGTGGGTAGACCTTTTTAGGAGGCAGAGAGGGGCAAAGATAGTGAAAATAGTTTTAACTAAGGATAATGAAGGCAATGAGATTTCTAGAACTCACAATATTTCTCAAATGTTGCTTCTAGGAGTCTAGGATCATAAATTAGTCATCTTTTGATATCAGTAAAATTTATTGATGACTAACAGTGGCTCCATTTGGGGAGGACAACTTTCCTTTCAAGGTGTCCAAAACTTTAAGTTTACCAAATCTCTGAGTTTTGTAGACCAATTCCTTATCCATTGGGTAGCTTTTTCTTTTTCACTTTACTAATAATTTATTTGAAGTGATGACCTTCATGATATGCACAATATGATATTCTTGACAACATTTCTACCTACTCAACCTACTTGCTCTAACATTTTTTCGTCTTTGAGTGCACTTGAACTAGAAAAATTTTGAAATTTTATTTTTGAAAATAGAAATAAAATATCTACTTCAAACCTTATCACTTTCAAGAGTTCAGATTAAGCTGGTGAACTCTTTTATTCTCTACCTATGCTACTTGTCTACCAAGATTAAGCAGTTTGGCAAACTTAATTCTCTAAACTGTTGACATGAAATTTAAAGCATGGTTTAAATCAGGATTACACAGTCTGATTTACCATGGATTGTAGCATTGAAACAAGCTGCATGCAAACATTATTTTGCATAAAAGGTAAGTAGGAAGATAGGGCTGAGATCCATCATTTGTTATACACTCTTATCTTCCTCTTTGGTTCTGTTTTGAGCATGTGGAACCAAGGTCTTATATTCCCTAATCTATCTTTCTTGACAAGTTAAGTCTGAAATAATATTGACAATCATTGTTTCTACTAACTTATCAACATAAATTTAAAGCATGTTCAGGCATTATTAGGCTAGATGACTGAACAAGATATTATTTTTGAATTAGTAGTGCCATTGTTGGAGCAGGGTCTCCCACATAGAGGCAAACTTGTCCATTTTTGTGTTATTTTGATTATATTTAGTCTAGCATAGGGGTCAAAGGGTGGGTCAAAGCCCCCAAATTGTTGTAAAGCAGATAATTAGGAAAAACCAGGGGTCCGAAAACCACGGTTTGTGGACCATGGTAAAGTCTAGGCTAAAGGAGTATAAATAGAAGTCTTTTTGAGTCGATAGGTAGAGATATGAATGATTAGAGCTAAGTGCTAAGTGTGGATTTGTGGATCTGGGTTGGGTGTTTGGGTAGGACTCCTACTGGCTGTGTGCGCGGAGCTCCTGTGTCCGGCTGTGTGCGGACCCTACAGGCTGTGTGCGCAGGTGGGAATTGGGGTTTATGTAAGAGTTGCAAATAATATATGAGAAAGATTGCTGGTATTTGATTCTGGATCTGTTTATGCATCTGTTTCTGTGTTGAATGAATGATCTAAGTTGAACGTTATAATTGCTTATATAAGTAGATCTGTTGTGTAGACTGTAATATCTGGCTTGTCTAGGTCATCACACGTGGATGCGGACCTCTGTTATGAATCTGTTATGAATATCCTGCTCGCAAGTTAACTCTATTCCTTAGATCTTCAAGTTTGTGTATCTGTTGGCATATGCGAAGGACCTGGTTTGCTGGATCTGTTTTATTATGTATACTACATATCTGTTGAAGATGCGAACTAGATCTATCTTTGTAGATTGGTGCACTGCAAGTGGCTTGGCTTACATGCTCTCTTTCTGGGTGCATAAACCTGGTTCTAGCACCCTCCCATACTGCTTCAGGTGAGACTTTGACCTGCGCAAGCAAGTCACTGCCGAAAGGGCCACTAGTATAGGGGTTTTGTTGGCAAACCTTAACGATCGAACTTGGGTCAGGACCCCGAACTCTAAAAAATGGTTCTGTTTCTGGGAGCAGGAGCATTTTGAAAGAGTAGGTAGGTAACGCCAGAGCACCGAAAGAAAGGGAACGAAGTTAATATGGCTGCAAATCTAAAATTTCCTACCTTTAAGGGTGCGGGTGATGAAGATCTGGAAAGATTCTAGTTTGTTGCTAAATCAGTATGGACAACTCAGAACATCATAAGTGATTCAATGAAACAAGCCCAGTTATCGCTGGCTTTCGAAGGGAGAGCCCTAGATTGGTATATGGGTTACATTGGGCAACATGCGAATGCAACTATTGACGAAATCAAGAAAGCCCTAAAACAATAGTTCAAGAAGCCCAAGTCCTATTCGCAGATCGTTAATGAACTAAAAGATATCAAACAAGGAACAAATGAATCTGTGTGGGAAGTAGATCAGCGGCTAAAGAAAGCAATCCATGAAGGCGGATTCAATTACGATGATAAGCGACATACATAGTGGTTTATTGTTGCGCTATTACCTAATCTGCGGACGCCAATGGGCCACCAAACCATTGAGATGCAGGAGAAAGCGTTAGAAGTAGCCATGAAGCTAGAAGCAACGCCTAGAGACAAAACTCAGATGGGTGTACAACAAATACAAGGGAAATTAGAAGCTATGCAGATTGAGATCCAAAACCTGCGTAAGGAGCAGAGACCAGGACTTAGTCCACTTCAGACGCCAGACACGGGAAGGCGAAGGGAACTGTTATTGTGGTGCAATGACAGTTAGGTTGAGGGATCACATGATACTAATCACTACCCTCTCCTAGCAACATACGTCCTAGAAGTAAAACAACAATGGTGTGTGTTTTGCAGATCTGTGGCCCATAATGAACAAGACTGCCGAACATATGAATTGATGAGAGATCGAGGGAGGATATATAAAATGAGATCAGAGTCCGCTTCACCTAGGACATCTGTGTCCCCTACTCAGAGCGGAAGTCGAGGACCAAGAATAAGCACAAGAGAAGATAGGGGACGGTTGGTCTATTATAACTGTGGTGAAGTAGGCCACTTTTCCAGAGACTGTGAGCATCCAACCCGACCAACCTGTAAATATTGCAGAAGGCGGGATCATGTGGTTGAGGAATGTCCAACCGTGATGGCTAGAATAAAAGAGAAGCAACAAAAGCCTACTCAGAATATTCAGAGAGTCGGAGCTGAACCTGTACCAGGAGGGGCCAATGTTAATGCTATAACACGTAGCAGCTTGGCCACAGGTGGGAATACGGAGAAAATTGAGGCTGAGCTGCTCATTAGAAAGGCACCCGCCAAACAGGATGGGTTAGATCTGGTTAAAGAAAAATAAGCTTTTGTTACAGCTCGACAAGAGATTGCTGGTACAAAGATACCTGTGTGTCCAAAAGAGACCGAGGACTTAGGAGCATTCTTGCAAGCATGCATGAAGATCCTTTGCAATCTACAAGCAGTAGCAACCCTACAGGCTCTGATTGATAACTGTACGGGTAGACTCACTTCAGTTGTGGCGCTGAAGGACATCCACAAGCTGTATAAACAGACAAACCACACTGGACGGGAGATGCGACTGACAACACAAATTGGCAATTATGAGATGAATCAAGTCATCCTCGACTTAGGGTCGGATGCAAATGTCCTTCCTAAACAAACATGGGTACGGATGGGGAGACCTCAACTAGAATGGTCGGATATGCAACTGCGTATGGCCAATCAACAGAAGGTAGTCCCATTAGGACGACTATCACAGGTCATCGTCCATATTGCAGGAATTAAGGTACAAGCAGATTTCGAGGTTATCCAGATTGAGGAGGATGCCGACCCTTACCCAGCTCTTCTAGGGCTAGGATAGGCCATCGACATGGGGGGTGTCATTAACTTAAAAAAATGCAGCATCGTATTTGAAGTCGATGGGACACGGGTGGTTATCCCACTAGACCCAACAGAGGGGAGCGATATACCGAGTCGGTACGAACAAAAGAAGAATTAGATTGCATATATAAAATGACCGCCCTGGATCAAGAGTGGATCAATCCCACTGATGAAGGCGTGCTGTGTTGGGAAAAAGAGAGTGATTGCTTCTCTGATGCTGATGATGAGATGGACCATTGGCAGAACAGGTTACACGAAATCTTAGCACTATGATGCATATCTACAGAGGTGAGGGACATACCTTTCTTTGATGGTTCAGGAGAAATTGAGAAGTTTTCGTAGAAATTTGAGGAAGAGGTTCCGAAAGAAAGGTGACTATGGGCCCTTAACTTGGCCCTTCACGCAACCCCTGCAATATGGTGGGAAACTCACAAAGCGACGCTTCCAAACTGGGATAGATGTCGGGAAATGATGATCTTAAGGTTTAAAGCTTTGTCTCAGTTGAAAATTACGAAGTTCTTCGACCCCGGAAGCCCCCGCACCCATTTACAAGCATGGATGGAGAATTGGCAGAACCAGACATCCAAAGAATGGGTTCATTCGTTTGTCCACACATTAGGTCCCATTCCAACAGCTTGGTATTTGGACGTGGAGCTGCACCAACGGACCTCTCTCTGGAAAAACTTGTAGGAAGACTTTATCAGAACCTTCGAGCTGGAAGGAGGATCGGAAGCCTTGGACAAAGCTCTATAGGACTTGGATACATATATATTCGGCAATTCGAACCCGTCCATGACAGTTCTAGAACCAACTTGGGATATGCAGATGCAAGCTATTTCCAATTGTTGCAATATTGCAATAGAAGAAGAAGATGATCCGCGCAATGTCTCCATCCGGGAATCTATAGGTGACCGCGTAGTTGTCGGACCTTCGTTACAAATGGTAGATGTAATGAAACCACTAAAGCTACGCGAAGTTAATATTGGAACAACAGCTCAGCCCAAGCTAGAAAATATTGGGGACTATTGGGACAACGATACCATCAGTAAGGTGGCGGAGTTATTTACGGAATACTAGGACCTCTTCCGCACTAAATTCTCCGAACTCAAGGGCATCATTGGCGATCTAGGAGTTATGCATTTTACACCCAAACCCGATGCTCGGTCGATCAAGCAGCGGCCTTACCGACTAAACCCGAAGTACAAGCAGAAGGTAAAGGCGGAGATGGATAAAATGCTTGCTGCCGGTATAATCGAACCAGTCGAATAGTCATATTGGGTCAGTCCGATGGTTGTTCAGGAAAAGAAAACAAAGGGGGAAATTCGGATCTGTGTTGACTTGCGCAAGTTAAATGACGTCTGCGTACAAGATCCCTTTCCGACACCTTTTTCTGATGAAATACTCGACAGTGTAGGGGGACAGGAGGTATACTCCTTCACTGATGGGTTCTCGGGCTACCATCAGATCCATATTGCTCTGGAAGACCGCAGTAAAACTACTTTCGCTACGGAATGGGGGTCCTTCCAGTACACTGTGATGCCATTCAGTCTCAAGAATGCACCAGCTATCTTCTCTCGCGTCGTGGTGGCCATATTCAAGGAATTCATTCACAAGTTCGTCGAGGTATATTTTGATGATTAGACCGTATTCGGCTTAGTACGTACGCATGTATCAAACCTGCGCTTAATGTTGGATGCTTGTCGCAAGCATCAAATATCGCTCAATATCAAAAAGTGTATTTTCTACGTACCGTTCGACATCTTACTGGGGCATATAGTCTATCAACAAGGATTGATGATGGATCCTACAAAAATGGCTGTCCCTAAAAATGAGAAACAACTGCGCTCAATTTTAGGACATACTGGCTACTATCGCAAATTCATTAAAGGGTACGCATTAATCACAGCACTGCTCGAAAAGCTACTTAAGAAGGATGTCGCTTTCTTTTGGGATGATTATTGTCAAAAAAGTTTTGAATTACTCAAATAAAAGATGGTTTCAACACCTATCCTGGTCTTTCTGGATTGGGCAAAGGAATTTCATGTCCATGTAGATGCAGTAGGAATCACGTTGGGAGCTGTCCTTACACAACCGGGTGAAGGGGACCTTGATCATCCGATCACATTTGCTAGCAGAAATCTCTCAAAAGCTGAACGAAATTATGCCACGACAAAAAGGGAAGGGCTGGCTATGGTCTACACACTTCAAAAATATCGCCATTACTTGCTTAGGGGACACTTCAAAATGTACACTGATCATTCGGCCTTAAAATACCTGGTCAATAAGCTTGTGTTGGGGGGGGAAAATCTGTCGATGGTTGTTACTTTTCCAGGAATATGACTTTGAAGTCATAGTTAAACTAGGCAAGTTCCGACAACATTGGTTGGGTCCCTACTTAGTCAAAGAGATCACGGAAGGATGAGCGGTCCAGTTGGTGACCCTGCAGGGCGATATGCTTCCAGGATACTTTAATGGTAGTCAACTGAAACCATATCATAGCAAATGAATACATGGCCGGAGTAGTTGCATTCTATCTGTCAGACCGCAGGACAGCGACAATGTCCGAAGACAAAAGGAATACCTACGCCCACCATGACTCGGGACGAGTCACAAGATTGTGTTGGGGGACTGTTGGAGTAGGGTCTCCCACATAGAGGCAAACTGGTCCATTTTTGTGTTATTTTGATTATATTTAGTCTAGAATAGGGGTCAAAGGGCGGGTCAAAGCCCCCAAATTTTTGTAAAGCTGATAATTAGACAAAACCAGGGGTTCGAAAACCACGGTTTGTGGACCATGGTAAAGTCTAGGCTAAAGGAGTATAAATAGAAGTCTTTTTGAGTCGATAGGTAGAGATATGAATGATTAGAGCTAAGTGCTAAGTGTGGATTTGTGGATCTAGGTTGGGTGTTTGGGTAGGACTCCTGCTGGCTGTGTGCGCGGAGCTCTTGTGTCCAGCTGTGTGCGGACCCTGCAGGCTGTGTGTGCAGGTGGGAATTGGGGTTTATGTAAGAGTTGTGGATAATATATGAGAAATATTGCTGGTATTTGATTCTGGATTTGTTTATGCATCTGTTTCTATGTTGAATGAATGATCTAAGTTGAATGTTATAATTGCTTATCTAAGTAGATCTGCTGCGTATACTATAATATCTGGCTTGTCTAGGTCATCGCACGTGGATGCGGACCTCTGTTATGAATATGTTATGAATACAGTAATTCTGTTCCTGCTCACAAGTTAACTCTGTTCCTTAGATCTTCAAGTTTGTGTATCTGTTTCATCTGCGAAGGACCTGGCTTGCTAGATCTGTTTTATTCTGTTACTGCATATCTGTTGAAGCTGCGAACTAGATCTATCTTCGTAGATCGGTGCGCTGCAAGTGGCTTGGCTTACCTGCTCTCTTTCTAGGTGCGGAAACCTGGTTATAGCATCCTCCCATACTGCTTCAGGTGAGACTTTGACCTACACAAGGAGGTCACTGCCGAAAGGGCCAATAGTATAGGGGTTTTGTTGGAAAACCTGAATGATCGAACCTAGGTCAGGACCCCAAACTCCAACAACCATTTAGACTTGCACACTTTCAACAATACTCTTTTTTAGGTATGGGGTTGTACCTCTTTTGAATCTGCCCTCTTTTCCTTTTCATTTTCATTGTTTTTGTGTTTTTGTATTTTTCTCATGTAATGTTTATATATAATGCATGAAAACTTTGAAGCTAGGAATCTTAAAAAAAATAGTGCTTGAGCATCTTTCCATTGACAGGACCTCCAAATAACTCTTCTTTCAGCTCTTGTAAAAAGAAAGCATTATGACCCCTAATGGAATGAATGATATAAGACCCTTTCCATAGATTCTAAAACTTTTCATGTTTACCTTTGTCTTCCCTCCTAGAATCCCATTTTAAAACTACATCTCCAACTTTGAAATTGTTTGTTTTTATCCTTTTGTCAAAGATATTTTTGATGCCCTCTTGAACTGCTTGTGCTCTTTTATAAAATTCCTCTCTTGACTGTTGTAGATGAATGGTTTGATTTAGCCTTCTTTGCATGTCATTTTCTTTAGATTGCACTTCTTGGAGGAGCTTCATAACTGGAACTCCTAAAATTGTTGGGAAGACTGCATCCATGCCATATACTCGCTGATATGGGGACATATTTATTGATTTCTTGGTGGTTAATCTATCAACCCATAATGTATGAACTAGCTTACTATGCCATGATTTTTGATTTCCAACATTTTTTTGATAATGTTGATAAGGATTTTGTTGGAGGATTCAACTAATCCATTTCCCTGAGGGTAGTAAGTAGTGGAATGCCCGAGTGTGATATGATATTTGTAGCAGAAATCAACCATCCTTTTGGATTTAAAGGCAACAACATTATCTGTAATGATCTTTCTAGGACAACCAAATCTAGACAGGATGTTGGTCTCAAGGAATTTGATAATGATTGAATCTGTGACATTTCTAGAGGGGATGGCTTCTATCCACTTAGTGAAGTAATCAGTGGTAGTGAGGATCCATTTATGTTGTGCAGATGAGGTAGGATGGATCTCTCCAATGAAGTCTAAACCCCATTGTTGAAAAGGAGCTTCAACAATGATGGGATGCAGAGGTAAAGGTAGGAGTTTTCTCTTGCCATCAAAAGTTGACACTTATGGCAAGTCATGACTAGTTTTTGGGTATCAAGGAAAAGGGTGGGCCAATAATAGCCAACTCTAAGGATCTTGTTTTCTTTGGTCTTCCAGTAAAGGTGGCCTCCACATTCTCCCTCATGCAACTCATGCATGATTTTTCCTGCATCATTCTCAAGAAAACATTTAAGCAATATTCCAACAATATTTTTCCAGTATAGAACCCCATCCAAAATGTAATAATTTAAAGCTTTTTGTTTCAAGAATCTAGCTTTAGTCTTTGATAAAGAGGGAGGTGTATTGAGATAAAGAAGGACATATATGATATCAGCATACCAAGGTTAATTCAAAAATGTTTCTTCAATGTATGGAGCTGTGAATTCCTCTGTTTCTTCTAAAACATCAGCCATATTCATATCTAATGCTTGGAAGTTTGACTCAGCCATGCGTTTTGTTAATCCCTGTCCTTTAATCAATTTGGTAGGCCTGATTTCTAAGTCATACTCTAAGATTATAACAATCCATTTTCCCCTTTTACCATCAGGGTCTTGACTTAGAATATCCTTGACAACTGTATGTGGGACAAAAGCAATGATATGAGAATGTAAAATGTAGACTCGAAAGTCTTTCAATGATTTTATCAAGGCTAAGGATTGTTTCTCCATGATGTTTATTTGAGTGGAGCATCTCTTAAGGCCCCATGGTATTCTTTTCAACAACACTACAACTATGGTGTGTTCAGATGCAAAAGAAAAGATGTAGAAATCCTTCGTGAAATCAAGATTGATAAGAATTGGTGTTTGAGTTAGAGCTTGTTTCACTAGTTCAAATGACTGTTTGGCCTGTAATGTCCATTTAACACCTATCTCCTTTTTGAGCATATTTGTGATATTTCTTAATATTTCAACAAGGTTGGGGATGGACCTCCTTAAAAAATTGATCTTTCCAATGAAAGATTTCAATTCTTTGAGGTTTCTAGGATGGCTGATTTTCAATATGCCATCAATCCTTTTGGGATCTACTTTGATTCTTTCTTCAGAGATTATGTGGCCTAGGATCTTCCCTTCCTGAAGACCAAAGAGTGTTTTCTTGGGATTCAAAGATAAGCCATATTTTTTGCACTTCTCAAAAAAATTTCTTAAATGGATCAAGTGTTCTTTATCAGTTTTGGAGAAAACAATGATGTCATCAAGGTATATGATTATGAAATAGCCTATGTCTTCTGAAAAATCTATGTCCATGGCCCTTTGGAATGTGGCCCCTGCATTCATCAAACCAAATGCCATTTTAACATACTAGAACGTACAGTGAAAGCCGCTTTGTGTTGATCACATGGGAGTACTAGCACTTGGTTGTAGCCTGAGAAACCATCCAAGAGTGATATTCTCTTAGATCCAACCACCTTTTGGAGTATGCGATCCATCTTAGGCAAGGGATAATTATCTTTCAGGGAGGCTTTGTTCAAATTTCTAAAGTCAATCCAAAGCCTAATCCCCCCGATCTTCTTCCTAACAAATTTGAGGTTGGAATCCCACTCTGAGTATCTAAGGGGAACTATGATCCCAACATCATACATATTTTTGATCTCTTTCTCAACTAAAGGTAATAAAACAGGGTTTATCCTTCTTAGTTTTTGTTTGAAAGGTTTCTGATTTTCCTTAAGAGGAATTTTGTGTTGAATAATGCTGGCATCATATGATTTCAGATCTTTGTACCCCCATGCAAACACATCTCCAAACTCTTTTAAAAGTTCAATATATTCCTGTTTGATATGACCTGGAAGGGTGCTAGATAACTTGATCATTTTGGGTTCATTCACACTGCCTATGTTATGTTCTTCTACATTAGTTTATGTAGGCTCCATCTTTGGTTTTTTGGCTACATCATTGAAGTCAAAGAGCTGCTCTAATGGTGTAAGACCCCTTGGTATTGTATCATCTTTACATTGTAAAACCTCAAAGTCCCTTTGATCCAGACTGTTAAATAATTCTGCCTCATAAAGATGTTCAAATTGGTTTATATCAAAAGTATAGGACAACTCTGTTTCAGGGATTTGTTCTTCATCAAAACAGTCTTGTTCATGGCTTGAGCTAGGTGTTGATATGGAAAAATCATTTATTGATTGCATGAAATCATCAATGTGCTTGTAACGTTCAAACACTTGCCAATAGTTTTCATTTCCAGGTTTTCATTTTGACATTGAATTGTTCATTTATCTAGGGGATTTGGAAATTGCTGGCAGCAAAGGCAAGTTCATTTGCAAGGTTATTTTGAGCTCTTGGGATGAAGATGAGTTCATATTTTTCAAAAGTTTTCAGGAGATCTAGGGCAACATTCCTATATTGTTTTAATATTGGGTTTTTGGCTGAGTACTCCCCTTTTATTTGCCTTATGATCAGCTCTGAATCTCCTTGGATTGATATTTTCTTGGCTCTTAAATTTTTAAGCAAATGTAGGCCAAGGAAGAGGGCTTCATACTCTGCAATGTTACTCGTGCATGGGAAATCAAGTTTAAAGGCATGCCCTTTGTTTGTGTTATGTATCCATTCACCAACTCCTGAAATTGTTTTGCTACAAGAGTCATCAAAGCTCATTCTCCAAAGTGTCTCCATATCATGTTCACTTTCCTTTTGCTATTCAAGGTTGCCAATGTTTGATCTATTATGTTCTTGAGTTGAGGGCAAATTTGATTGTTCTGGTGGACTGAATTCTTTCTCATTTTCCTTTTCTTGTTGGTTGATTTCATCTTCATTATACAAGATAAAGGAATCTAGATCTGAATGAATGGAG
Organism: Pinus albicaulis; assembly: GCA_034641835.2. Classification (NCBI taxonomy): domain Eukaryota; kingdom Viridiplantae; phylum Streptophyta; class Pinopsida; order Pinales; family Pinaceae; genus Pinus; species Pinus albicaulis. The sequence goes on along the minus strand of CM076583.1, from coordinate 800,750,313 downwards.
TAAACAAGAGTGTTGTTTGGCTTATCTATATTTCTCACCATATACTTCATGTGGGATTCCCTTTATAATCTTCTGATTTGATTGAAAACTGGGATGGTAGCATAAGACATGTCCATTTGAAGGCTCCCTTGAAGTTTGGCTCCCCATGATTTGGATAGAAGCATGCCATACTTTGGGGGAATGTCAGCTACAACTATGTCCATAACTAGACCCTTAGCAAGAATTTGTGCCAAATTGACACATAAATCCTTGATTAGACCCAAGCATTTGACTCTGCTTGAATCAAAGGAATATAGATTCTTGTAATGTTTAGTGATTTCTAGGTCTAATCTCTCCATTACCACTTTTGGAATAAGGTTGTGGGAGGGTCCAGATTCTAGCATAGCATTGTGCAAAATCTTATCATGTATGTTTAAACTGACATAGAAGGGAGGGACAACCCCTTCTTGGTATTTTCCTTTAACTTCAGGACCAAACAATAATTCTAGTTTATCATCTATCAAGTTTAAGGTATCAATATCATTTCCTATATTCAAAGCTTTCAAAACTTGATTTTTATATACCTCTTGGGTTACTAGTTCAGCTAAGGGTATGCTAATTTTGATCTTGGCAATTTCTCCCTCTAGGCTTAAAGGGACTAATGTTTTTGACATATTTACATTTGTTTTGTCATACATAGTCTTTTCAGCATTTCTGATTTGCTGAGTTTTATTAGGACTGTTATTTGGGATAGATTTCTTAGGGCCACTAGCAGAAGTGCCAGGGCAACTTATGTCAACATTCTGCTGTTTAGTTTTATCTTTATTTGGATCAGCTTTCTTGGTCATTGTGTTGGCACTGTTGACTATTTTTATAGGAAGATTTTTTGAAGTTTTTTTAACAACAATGTTTGTGTTTTTTGTCATTGGAAGTCTCTTGGTTCCTTTTACTTCTAAGGTCATATTGTCTGTGGACTTCCATTATGGAATTATCAAATCCAAATTGGTAATCTTCAGAATCCTCATGGGTGTTTTCAGTTTGGTCTGAGGAGAAGAATCCTTGTTCTTCTTCAGTGAGAAAAACATCACCCTCACTGTCAGATCCTATCAGATTTACATTATTTTCTTCCAACCTTTCTGTCTCTCTTCCCTCTTCATCTACATAATTGTCTTGGAAAGGAGGCCTAATTTGTTGGTGTTTATCTCTTTGTCTATTCTGAATAGGATCTCTTCTAAAACTTGGAATTTTGTTCCTGTTTTGGGGATTTGTCTGGTTCTCCCTAGGAGGTACTCTATCAGTCAGATTTATCCTCTCCATCATTCTTTCCATCACCCTTACTAATTTATAAATCTTCACATAAGATGATGAAGTGGATGCCATTGTTTCATCTTTGTATGTAACTCTTTTATCTAATTTCAAACTAGCTCTTTTCTCAATCAGGTTTTCTTCTACACTTATGGCTCCCTTCTGCATATCTTCTAAAGTCAAGGGGTATCTTTCTCTTAGCTGATAGGCCATGTCTGGATCAAAACCTTCTGGGAATTTAGCTAAGGCTAGGCCTAGTGGAGGTTTCATGTTTGGGGGAAGTGCATTGTACACACTATTAAATCTAGTGCAATAATCTTGGAAACTTTCCCCAGTATTTCTTTCAAGGTTGCTATATTTTAAAAGTATTTGGAGAGGGTTATTTTTAATTTCCCATTTGTTTGTGAATGTTTGATATAGAGAAGGGAGATCATTTATGCTATTAGGAGTTAAGATTTTAAACCATTTTTTGGCTTCACCCTCTAAAATTTGGGCAAAGATTCTCATCTTAATGGTCTCTTCTTCAATTTCCATATAATCAAAAGCATCATCCATTTTATATACATGCTGTTGGGCAGTGGTAGATTTAGTTCTAGTGAAATGGGGAATTTTGGATTGATAATCATTGGGTAGAGGAACCAGAGGCTGTGGTAACACTAATTGGGCATACCATGCTGCCATGGTGGGAGCAAATGGAGGGTTCACAAGAGGTGGATTTGTGAGAGGGAGTGTGGGTTGAACTGGAGTGTTTTGGACAGTGGAAGTGTGGATGGGGGTGGTTGAAACACTTGGACCAACAAACTAATTTTAAGTAGATTTGTTATGGAAGGAGATGAAGTGATGGAAAAGTTGGAAATCAAGGGGATTAGAAGGAGATGCTTCTCTACTGGAGTTATGCTGCAAATCTATAGGCTCAAGGTCAGTTTGGTCAATATCACTTTGTGACTTGGTTCTAAATAGGCTTTTTGAATGATGCAAGTCAAAGTGAGGATCTTTCAAGTCTGTAAGGTTTTCAGGGACAAATATTGTTCTTGGGATGGTCCTATCTGCAGTTAAATTTCCAGATTTGGAAGTCTGCCACAAAATATTTTCTGGATCATCAACTATAATAGAAGGATTGGGATTTGGTATTGACCCTATGTGAAGCCAGATTTAAATTTCAAAATTTAGAGAGGCTGAAAGTTTTAGGATTGATTTTTAGAAGTTTGACCTCTCTTAGTATTTGGGAAACTCTATAGTATGGGATTAGGCTTTAAAACTTTTTAGGGCTGATTTAACACAATCCTAAGGAAGTCTAAAGGGAGCTAGCAAAGTTATAGGCCTATTGGGGTTAGTGGAGTCGCCAGGTGGATATTTTTGGATTGTTTTGAAGATAATATGTATGGTCCACCACCTATACTTGATAAAAACCAATCTAGGAATGTTTTCGTGGTTTTCTGAGTTATATATATATAACCCTGAGGTTAGCAAGAGTGTCCTATACCTGAATCATCATTTAGCTAGGATGGTGAAACAACCAGAGTCTACTCTAGGCTATTAGTTGATTTTCTGAGTTTAACTAAGGAACAAATGAGCTTTATAAGATTTTAGGCTACTACTATGTACTCAATGTCCCACCGTGATCGCCATTATGTTAGGGTTCAGTGATTTGGCAGATTGGAGACCAAATGACAGGGAAACATCAAACAAATCTTTGGAGTCCTAGGACCTAGCCTTCCTGAACTCAGACAGGGCTCTCTCTATTTGTTTGCAAAGATATAAACTTGTTTGCTTTGAAGGGGTTGATTTTAGGCTAGTTATTAAGTATGAAGTTTGTTTGTTTGTTTGGTTGGGTATGATGATCAAGCAACATAGGTAGAATGAGGAAATCTCTAAGTCATTGGGAAATGGAGTCAAATGAAAGTCATAATAAGTTCATCAATGGATTGGGGAGCATCATAGGGCAAATCTAACTTGGTCAATGGATCTTTAAGGTCTTTCAGGTGAAATGAGATGGACATTAATTTGTAAGAATGAAAAGTATGACTAAGGGAAATTAAGAGTCCTTAATCATATGTACCTTTCAACAGAGGGACTTAAAACATCATTCAACATAAAGAGACAATCAATAGACAGGGCAAACCATAAATTCTACAATCCACATTTCAGTAAACAATAATTCAAGACAAAATTTTCCAATTAAATATAGAAGGCGAGAAACTCATTTAACTTCTAGTGATTTCACCTTCAAGGACAAGAAACATTCAAGATTCACATATAACTGTAATCAAAGAAGAGGGAATTACTAGACATCTTTGATTATAGCTATGAAGATCTTAAAGACAATTATTTAAGCAAGTACAAAGGGTATGATCAAAGAAAAACCTCTTTGGCAGATTGTAAACAATGGTACTTTGAAGAGAGACTTTAGAAACAGTGTTTAAGTGGCAGCAAGTAAGCAGGGAAAACCATAAATCATGGTTGAGACCAACTGTATTAAAATATTTATGAAATAAACAAGCATAGGGGTTCTAGAGAGAAATTAAGAATTCTCTAAAATATCCTAGCAGAGGAAAACATTAAGGCAGTGAAGAACAAACAAAACTAAGGTGCTTTCAAAAGACATTTCTCATCCTAAACCTTTTGTTCTATTGCAACAGAGAATGATGTAAACATAATGAAACAAGAAATAACAATAACATATTTAGGATACTTCACCAACAACCAAGCTCAGGGATCCTGTGATCTAGCCTCCTCCATCAACAAACAAATCAGAACATCCAAGAATTCCAAGACATCAATTTCCTTCAACTTCCAAAAGACTATGTATTACTTCAAAGAGTCATCAAATTCCAACAAGATAATGAGTTCAGATGTAGTATTTATGCTGCAAATGAGGATGTGGAGAAAAACTAGGGTTTAGGCGTCATTTATTACATCGTAAATGCATTCCTAACCTTGAATACCATGCAAGGCTCAAGGCAGGAATATTTGCAGCTACTTATCTATTTAAATAACTTCTGTCTTAACTCCTAAGGAAAGATAGGCGAAATGTTTGAATTTAAGGCCTATCCATAACTTCTTACAATAACTGTCTGTCAAAAAAAAAAATCTGTCACTCAACCTAATAACTGCCTAATGATTTATTGAAGGAAACAAAGCATTAGGTGGCCAAAATATCCCCTGATAAAAATGACTGTTGAAGCCTGAGTCATTTGAATTTGTTTGGGTTATTCCGCCTTTTGATTTATCTTTAATATTTGTTATTTAGGCCTTAAAATCTGTCTTTGCTTTATTGTATGTTTTTAATCATATTTTCTTAATCTATTTGATCTTTATGTTCTGCTCCTTTGACCTTTTTACTGTCTTCTTTCTTTCCCTGACCTTCATCAATCTGATTTTGCTTTAATCTTCTGTGTTAAGTGGCTAACCCCCTTTGTTTGTCTGCTAATTAGGATTAGCCCCTTAACTTATCTGCTTTCTCCTTTTGTTGCTTCTTGACTATGTTTGCCTTCTGTGTACAAGGGAGGTTCTCTTCGTGGCTTTGGAGGGTTTATAACCCATCGATGATCATGATTCATCGAGATTTTAAACCTCTTATGTAAAACCCCTTAGCCTTATTTTATGTGCATTTATCTCCTGGATTGTCATCCAGAGTTTAACTTAACCATTGGAATGACCTTTTGAGCATCACCACCATTAAAATTGCATAAACACAAACAAAAATTAGTTTAAAACCTATGGGGATTAGTAAGGCTGCATTTTTTTGGGGTTTGGAGCGATCGGGAGGAGTTTGTAGAGGGGAAATGAAGGAGAGGAATGGTTCCGGAGGCGTAACCATGGAAAAATTTCAAACAGAGGCAAATAAATTTGATTTTGGCACAGGGGAGGAAAAATGGTTTTGGAAAACCACGGTGGTTTATCGCATGCGTTATGGGCGATAAGTGGTATTGAGTGGGGGCTGCGCGATTCCATTAAACTATTGCTGCGTGGCAGGGTGAAACTGCCTATTTCGCATGGGTTTGGGGTTGTTAATCCTTATCTCAAAGTTCTGCGTGATATGAGATCTGGATCGTCAAATCTCAAGGAGCGAGATCGACGGTGCAGACAGAGTCCGAGAGTGGGGTGTAGGTTTGGGAAGTGGAGCTCGCGGATAGGTGTCAGGATGCGGTTTGGTGGCAGGGGATAGTGGAAAATGGGACCAGGCACGATGACGAAGGGAGTTTTGTTGTGTTGTGCAGGGTTATGTCAAATGAGGGATGCAGGATGGGAGTGTGACATCCGTTGGATCAAGGGAGCAGATCTCGATCAACGGTGGAGATGGCCGGGTGGAAAACACAAAGGCGGGGTGAAGCAAGGGGGAAGGGGTTAGGAAATAGGTGGAAGAAATGGTTATATGGGAGGAAAGGGGCTAGGGCTTAAGGGAAGAGGGGCCTAAGGCCTATAATATTAAAGGGGTGGGTTTAGGACATAAAACAGGGTTTTTATAGGGTTTTTAAGGACCTAATAGGTTGAATTTTAACCTTTAAACAATGTAAAAAGAATTTTTTTATATTTTTTAATGTGTTTTTAGAAAAATGATGAATGAGGGGGTTTTCAAGAGGGTTTTGAGGAGGAAAAAGTGGATTTTCCAGAGGAAGAAAGTTTATGAACGAGAGTGGAAGTGGGTGATAGAATGAGGTAAAAACAGGCCCAATAATGAAGTTTTCTTTGCAGCAATGTGTAGACCTTTTTAGGAGGCAGAGAGGGGCAAAGATAGTGAAAATAGTTTTAACTAAGGATAATGAAGGCAGTGAGATTTCTAGAACTCACAACATTTCTCAAATGTTGTTTCTAGGAATCTAGGATCATAACTTAGTCATGTTTTGATATCATCAAAATTTATTAATGAATAACAATACCCTCATCCAAATGTTCAATAATAAAATATCTTCTGGGGTCCAAAAGCTTCTAGTGGGGAGGAGTGAGTAGGTGCCAAAAAATATGCTAAAAAATTAAAGTTGGTTGAATGGTGTGGAACTGAAACGACCGCGTATATCTTGTTCTCTTGAATCTGACGCAACTCGTTTCGTGGAAAACCGACACCGTATGCTCCCAGAAACGAGTTATGTTCATTTTCCCAAACAAGTGAAATTTTCAAAAAATGACAGTTGAATGGGAAAATTTTTGTGCCAGTGGCAGGTTGACACATGGCCTCTTGTGATTGATCGAAAGTCATTTTTTTGGGCCTATCACAACCTGACACGTGGCAGGCCCCGACTGGTGTTGTTTGGCGTAATTTTATGAGTTGGTTGGTGGGAAACCACAAGCTGCCGCGTGGCCCAACCAGAGGCTGCCACATTGCAGCACGGGGGCCACCAAAAATTGGTTAAGGTCCGAGTTAACACTCCGCAAGATTCGATGCCATGATCTCCCTCATAACAATGCAACGTCTTAACCGTCAGGCCACATTGCTCCTTGTTAAACCATACATCCGAACCATCATTTAAAATATATGTGGTAGAAGTTTGGGGGAAGGGGCCAGGGCTTAGCCCCTCCCTTCATATATTACCATACTACCATTGCAATGGAACCGGGGGTGTGGAGGCATGGCCCCACCAATTTTAAATTATTATTATTATTTTTTAATTCAACTATATAATATAATTAAAATTTTGGTTTTTGGGAGTTATTGCACAATTTAACTGTCCCACAAATTGCGCCGACAATCAACCAAAATGATGCTCGGTTAGCGGATTTGGTGCGAATCTGTAGGACTGGTGCCAGATTTTGGGGATTTGTGGTGCGATTGGCAACCAAGCTAGGGAAACTCATAACTAATGGAGTTTTTGACCAATTTGGGAGCTGAAAAAGGCTAGACAGGAATTTTTGATAGCTCTGAAGCTAATGGAACAGGATTTGAAGCCATTTGATCACTTTAGATGTGTTTAATCACCATTTTTTAGCATAATGATATAGGGCCAAGCCATTGGAAGCTCGACCAAGGAGACATAGCCCAAGAGGGCTGAACTCCTTCATCAATTGCTGTGATGTGGTTATTTTTATGGTGTATTTGTCTATTGTTTCTGCTATTTCAGAGTTTAAATTCATGCTTTATGTGTTTAATAATTTAACATAAAGGCTCATAAAAATCAATTTTTACACTTGCAATTTATACAACCTCAAGCAAATTTACATTAAGATCTCATACACACATTACTCTTAGAGCTCTATTTTTAAAAGTGTTCAAAAATAGAATTAACAAAAGTTGAGCCAAAAGTTGTAAACTATTTCTATAATGGCTTTTTATCATTGATGTCTAGTCTCTTCCTTTTCTTTTTCTTTTTTCTTTCATTTTCTTCTAATTTCTCTCTAATTTCCCTTGCATGCATATTTGTGTCTCTTCATCTTCCTTTTCTCCTATTTTCCTTTATTTCTCATATTAAATTGTCATTTATTGCCTCTTGCCTTGGAAATGCCATTGCCAATTTCCATAGCCATTAATAAACCACAAGTGATACCCACTTTAACACCCCCCCCCCAATTCAACTTGAAATACATGTCCCATGACCTTGGTATTATATTATTTACATGGAAAATCAACTCGGGGCTTTTACACAAAATCTAGGGCAGTTGACAACTGATGAATATACAACTATATTCTTTGAGTTGTTGAGGTATGTTCCCTACCTCAAGGATGAAAATAAAAATATTTAAAGGTATATTAGTGAGTTTCTACGAGCATTAAAGGACATAATATAGTTTGATGACCCAAAAAATCTGGAGGACACCATAGTAAAGATGAAGCATTGCTACAAATAGTCTTAACATAGGACTGAGTCCCGAATTGATTGGAAGGAAAAAGGCAAGCCCAAATTTAAAGGAAAAGGGAAGAAAGCTGCAAGATAACATCCTGGAGGAATGAATGTGATTTTTTCCACTCCGAACAGGGGTGAGTTTCAATAAAGATCCACTATTGCCAATAGATATTGGTTCTTTCATCCTATAGGAGAGGAAGCTAAGGGTTTTGGAGGGGATGTTATGAAGTATTGGACTTGTGAAGAAAATTACAGAAACATAGATTTTCCTCAATGATAGAAGAACCGTCCAAGATTTTATAATGTGCAGAAAGTAGAGATAATAAATGGTGTGGCTCAAAGCGTACCGCACATTTATGCAACGTTGGGCAAAAGGCAATCCATTCACCAAGTCTTAGTGATTGAAATGGGAGGTACAATCAATAAACAATTTATTTCGATTTTGATTGACATTGGTTCCAATTTTATTTACATGAGTCCACAATGTTGCAAAAAAGTGTGTTGTAGAGCACAACCCATGAAAATTCGTGGTTGGTCCAGTTGGCCACAGGGACTAAGAAGCGAGTCGATAATGTGGTGAAGTCATCCCACTCATTATAGATGGCATGCCCACTACAACAAGTCTAAAATTGTTACCATTGGGCTCATATGACATTCTAATTGGGATGGATTGGTTAGCAGCCCATAGAAAAGGTCGATTGTTATAGCAAGTCGATAGAGTATCTTAATGAGGAAGGGGAATGAACGACATTGCAGGGAAAGAGAAAAAATGTGACAATTTGGAAAATTACCACAATTCAATTGAAGAGGTGTAAGAGAGAGGGGTGCCATGATCAACGCCAGTATCCAAATTCCCATACCAAATGGTTACACCAGAACTGGTAGAGTTGAAACTACAATTGAAAGATATGATAAACAAAGGATATATTAGACCCAAAGTATCACGCTAGGGAGCACCTATATTATTCGTGAAGAAGAAGGATGGCACATTGAGGTTGTGCATTGACTATAAACACCTCAATAAGTCCATGATCAAGAACATATATCATCTTCCAAGGATTAATGATCTCATTGATGAGATAAGGGGATCTTTGGTATTCTCAAAGATCGATTTGAGGTTTGGGTACCATCAAGTATGCATCAAAGTTGAAGACATTCATAAAATGACATTTAGAATTAGGTATGGGCAAGTATATGAATTTATAGTTGTATTGTTTAGGCTCATAGATACCCTAGCAACATTTATGTGTTTAATGAATAATGTTCTTAGTCCATATTTGGACACATTTGTGTTGGTTTTTGTCGATGACATCTTGGTATATTCAAAAACCAAGGAAGAACATGAAAAACACTTGGAAATAATACTACAATTGTTGAGAGAGCACAATCTCTACGCCAAACTCAGCAAGTGTTAAGTTTTCTTGTCCCAATTCAGTATTTGAGGCGTATTGTCTTTAAAGAAGGAGCGGTAGTAGATCCAGAGAAGATTGAAGCCATTATGGAGAGGCCTACTCCATAGAACGTGATAAAAGTAAGATCCTTCATGGAATTGGTTGGTTATTACCAGAGCTTCATCCACAATTTATCCAATATTGGGTATCCAATCATAGTGTTGCAAAGAAAAGAAATCGAATTCCAATGGCCATTGGAACGTGAAGTCAACTTTGAGAAAATGAAATATTTTCTCACACATGCACCAATATTGAGGATAAAAAGCCCGATTTTTGTTTGTGTGGTGTGCATAGATGTCTGCAAGGAGGGGATTGGTGGAGTCTTGATGCAAGAAGGACATGTAGTTTTCTATGAGCCCAAAAAACTGAATGAGAATGAGTGAAACTATGTCACTCATGATTTGGAATTGGCAGTAATAATGCATGAATTTAAAATGTGGAGGCATTACCTCCTTGGGAAAATGTTTCCTAATGTCAGATCATTAAGGGCTGAGGCATCTATTCAAGTAGCCCAAGCCGAATGTGAGACATGCAAGGTGGCTAGCCTTAATTAGTGAATTTGATTTTGAAATCAAGTACATCAAAGGCAAGGAGAACAATCTAGTCGATGCACTCAACAGAGGGCTACAAGTAGCTCATGTGGCAGTTATAAGTTCTCATGATGTTAACATCCAAGAGAAGATTAAGGAGGCCATACAACATTACGAGCACTACCAGCAAATCAAAGAACACTTGCAACGAGAGTTAGAAAGAATATTGAGCAAAAATTTCCAACTTACAAATGATGGTTTGTTGAAATTTAATACCTTGCATGGGCGAGTTGAAGAAGATCATATTGGAATAGTTTCATAAAATACCATATGTTGGTCAGCAGGTTATCAGAAAATGATAACAACCATGAAAAATACATGTTATTGGCTAGGCATGTAGAAGGAAGTAGCGGAGTACATTGCCAATTGCCTGAAGTGTCAACAATTAAAGGTGGAATGTAGACATCCAACAAGATTACTAAAACTAATCCCCATTCCTGAGTAGAAGTGGGAAGTAATATCAGTGGACTTCATTACCGGACTACCAAGAACATCTGGGCAGTATGATGTAATAATGGTGGTGTTAGAAAATTTGAGCAAGGTAGCTCATTTTGTAGCTATTAAATCCATTGATGAGGCAAGTGATATTGATTATATTTTTATAAAAGAAATAGTGAGATTGCACGGTGTACCCAAAAATATTATCTTAGATAGGGATGCTAAGTTCACCTCTAATTTTTGGAGGGAATTGTTTGTTGTTTTTGGGACATCGTTAGCCTTCAGCACAAGAACAAAAAAAAGTTAAACATAATTATATTGTGAAGCATGTCAGATTTGTAAAGGAAGATACATCATGATCTAGGTGCTAACCACTTAGGGAGGGTAAAAGGCGAGAAAATTCCATTAAGACTTGAAAAACATGAATTAAGAATCAATGGTGCAAAAGGTAGTACGTCTAGGAAGTGACATAGATAGACAAGTGAAGATACGATGAGAGGAAAAACACCACTAATTACACTAGAGAGAAGAACAAAGATTCATAAGAAACTATCTCATGTTGCCATCAAAAGACATTGTCAACATAAAAGGAGAGGAAAGGGTTTGATGCCATAAGAGTTTGAGAAGGAAAAAAATCCTACATTCGATGTAGAGGTGAGGAAGGCCAAGGAAGTAGCAATGTGGCTGCTAGGAATGAAGAAATATTTTAGAGTGCATGATTAGTTTAAGAATATGAAAGCAAGAGTGGCCATTTTTAGCTTGAAAGGAATAGTTGATATCTAGTGGAAAGACTCAAAGAACGTTGCGAATATTAATGAGAAGGAGTTGTTATGGATGAGATTTGAGAAGTATTTCCAAGAAAAGTACATGTCTAAAAGGTACTATGACAACAAAGCGACATAATTTTATGAGCACAAGTTGGGGTAACTGACTGTTGATGAGTATACAACTAGATGCTTGAAGTTCAGTGAGGTATGTTCTTGTTGGATGTACATATAGATGAAAAATTCAAATGTAAAATGACATGTGATGGAATGTAATTCGAATGGAGGGAAACTTTGTTAGTAGATATTTTTATTAAAATATTAAAATATTCGCCTACCACATATTTCATTAAAATTGGAATTATACAGTGGATCTAGAATTTTTTTACTTTAACAAGATTGGTTTTTTCCAAAATGAGGAATTAGAAAAATTGCTTAATTCACTAATTTGAATGGATATATTCGCTATTTTTGTGATAAAATTACCATAATAAACTGAATACCACAAATTGATATCAAATTGCAGAAGAAAATATTTCATGCCTTAATGAATAATAATAAGTTATTGTTAACTATTATTATTCCTTTTTAATTAATTGGTTCTATTTGTAATTTATTAATAATTGTTATGATTAATAATAATTATTATTAACTACTACTAATAATTCACTAACTATTATTAAGTAATTCATAAATTAATAATTTATTATTAAATAAGTAAGCAACTGATTAATTAATTTAATTTAATTATTTTATAATTAAATAACAAGGAGGTGATTTTTCACCCTGTTGATAAACTAGAAATCCAATTTTTTAGGGGACTTGGAAAAAACAACTAATAATCAAGTAGAGGCCTATGGATTTTTGCAAGGCCTATCCCTAATAACTCGAGAGAATTTTCAAGATCTGCTCATTATTGGAGACTCCACTATTATTATCCATCATTTGACCATAATATCACCTTTTTTTGTGATAAAATTGTCATAATAAAATATATAAAGCAAATTTATACAAACAAATCTTTGACATCTTAATCTTAGACATGATTATATGATTTCTTCTTCATATTAAAAATTTGATTAATATTATTTGATGACAATAATATTCTATATATTAATATTATTAACCAATTTAATTATAATTTGATATAGTAAATACCACACTATTTGTTGAGATACTATTCTAATAGAAGGTTGACACAATTTTAAAGTGTCTATAAAATTTATTTAATGATAGAACTATATCATTAATATGTTTATTACAATAACAATTTTAATTTTAGGTACTACTATAAGTAATTTTTTTTGCGTTGAGTACCATATTTTGTTATATTAGGAGGTCGATAACATTTTATAATCGACAAGAGAAAATTTTATATAAGCCTCATTATGTTTAAGTTTAATCTTTTAACAATTGACACCAATTATAAAATAGAAATTATAACAACATAATTTATTTCTATTAGTATATTTATTATTTTATATTAATTTAAAGTTAAGTTGATCAAGGATTACATAACAAGTAATTAATTCTGCAAAAAAAATTCACATATAAAAGTATATAATGACATTAATAATAATCAATAGTTGATACTATTATTAACCTACATTTTAGTTATCTTATGATATTATGAAAATTATTCTATGTAGGAATTTATAGTGTAAGTTCCTTAGATCAAGCACCAAAGGACACTGCTCACAAACAGATCATAGATCAATACACCAATAATTGACGTGGTTAAAACCCTCAAAGAGGGAAACAGTCCACGGCCTGAGCCAACGCGGCCACTTCAGACAATTTATTAATATAAAGAAATAAAACTTACAAAAGCTTCTCTCATAAATGGTCACTGGAAAAATGACACTCCGTGCTCTTTAAATAGATATCATGGACCAATCGGGTGTTAAGCCACATATAAAGTGTTGGTAATACCAAGGAGAGAATGAACTGTCAGATCACTACATATCGTGACCGTCAGATAATAAGTTACAAGAGTACATAGTAAAGAAACACACTTTACCTAACTCTACTCTAGACCAAGTTATACTTAACTATTTCCTATGTGTTGGAATATCCTAACATCCCCCCTTAAGAACAACTTGGGATAAGATTGAAGGATTTACAAAGGTGACACAATAAGAGAAGGAAGGAGGCATTAGAGCCTATCCCCCCCTTAATGATATCTTTCTTGAATTCCAAGCATAGATCGAAGTGTGGTAAACTTCACTTTTGTGAGAGCCTTTGTAAAGATATCAACAACTTGATCATTGGTTGAACAATAATGCACTTCAATAACGTGATCATGATTGAGATTTCTGATGAAGTGTATGTGTAGCTCAATGTGTTTCATGTGTTGATGTTGAACTGTATCTTTGCATAACTGAATGGAACTCAGATTATCACACCAAAGTGTAGTTGGATGTTGTAGATGAAGACCAAATTCATACAGGATCTGACGACGCCATAGGGCTTCCTTGCTGGCTTCAACAACACCATGATCCTCTGCTTTTGTCGAAGAAAGAGAGACGACACTTTGTCTCTTATAATACCATGTAATAGGTCCTAAACCAAGAGTGAATATATAGCTTGCAGTAGAATTTCGATCACCAGGGTCACCGACCCAATCAAAATCAGTGAAACCAACCAATAATGGAGATTCTCCTGCACTGTAATGAATCCTAAACTGAACTATATCTCAAATATATCGAAGTATTCTTTTAGCTGCTTTCTTGTGACATTCATGAGGTTTGTGCATAAATCGAGCAACAAGACCAATGAAAAAGGAAAGGTCAGGATGTGTACCGGTTAGATACAAAAGTTTACCAACAAGTTGACGGTATAAGGTAGCATCAACTTCAGGGGAATTACAAGTGACTGAAAGCTTGAATCCAAAATGAAAGGAAGAAGGGGTTGGATTATAGTCTTCCATGTGAAAGTGGCATAGAAGATCACATGTATACTATAACACCCCAAGTTTCTATGCTTTTTAAGTTAGACATTTGAACAAAATCCAAAAGAGGAAAGTGGACCCCAATGGAGAATTATTGTGTGGATTTTATTTAATTATTTATTAATGAAAACAAATAAAGTATTATGTGTGCACTATGACCATAATGAGATAAGAGATCTTAAAACCTTGATCCAGGAGGATATGGATAGGTTAAGATTTTCCCAAAACCTTTCAAAAAGCCTTGAAATGAATAATTCTAAATTAGATTAAAAAGGAAAAATCTAAATTCCCCCAATGAAGAGGAAAGTAATTGGGAAGAGGTAGAAAAGCTGGAAAAGCAGAGAAAGCAGCTTTAAAGTACCTCATTGAGGGAAGCCTAGGAAAAAATAGGAAGAAAGCTTCCTGAAAATTCTGGACGCAGAATTTAGAAACAAGCTTGGGGAAAGCATGGCTTAAGTAAGCTGCTCCAGAACAGACTGAGGTTAGTCTGTCCTTGGAGGATCTCAGCTCGGGGGTGAGTTCTGAAGAGAGAAGGACTCTAAGGTTGGGAGGACTGGTCATAGAAAGAATTGGTAAGCACTCTAAATTTCTTAACTCTAAATTTGCTGGAATAAATTATGGTGGAAATGATGATGTGTGTGTGAATAGGGATTTATGAAATAAAACAATTAACTGATGAAAAAAATTGTTTAGTTAGCTATACCTACTCTGTCAACATATTCATTTCCCATGCATTTAACAGATTTTAATACAGAGTATTTAAAAAATATGTATAGTTGTAGGGCCCTTATTTAATAATGACCATCTGCCAGAATGTCTAAGCCATACGCTTAAATTTGGAGATTAGTTTATTATCGAAGAAAAGGAACTTGTCTATTTTAAATAAAATATAGAACTATAGAGACCTGGTGAACAATAATTCATAACTCTAGACTGGGGAATGAATTTAACATTAAATAGTTAATACCAAATTATTATGGTTATGTTATAGCAGAAATACTCTCAAATTTCCCTAATTACTGAAGGATAAAGGTGAAATTATGGAGTTATGTAGGATCGGTATAAATTTTCATAATACAAAACAAATATTAGTTGTTTCCCTTGTGAGGAAATGTATTTTAATCTGCTGCTGTAATTATTATTTTTCATATAACTACTAATACTAAAACTTAAAAGAAATAAATAGAATCTCAACAAACCATAATTCTGGAAAATGTTGCAGAGTTCCATAGAAATAAATGTATCTATATTTACATGTGTAAAGGAAAGGAAAAACTCCTTTTGACTAGTTAGGTTTGAACATAGAAGTGAACTCAATTATCTGTGAGATTTTTCAAAGTAAATTCAATTAAACTAGTCTACAAATTAATAATGTCTCGGTATGAAAAGTATGTATTAAAGCTCATATTAGAAAAATTAAACCTATTCAATAGAAAGTGAAAAACTGTGCACTGTAATAGTATTAGATTTACTGTATAAACCATTTTACGATATGGAATATCAGTGAGTTAAACTGGATATATTATGCAGCTTTAGTAATGATTCTAAAATGTGAATATGACCTCAAGAGGCAACTACATAAATTAACAAAGAGAAACTGTCTATTTTTAGACCCAACAGAAGTTTTGAAGTTAATAAGATTTTAGAAGAAAATTATATCCATATTGAGGGAAGCAAAATACGACAAAAATAATTTAGGAATATTAATTTGAAAAAATAGTTAAACAGAAATAAAATATTTTGTGGTAATACCGAATTTTTATTTTGATAATTAAATAAAGGACTTCTCTGTATAAACCCGAGTCCAAATAAAGCCAGTAAAAGCTAATTAAACCTAACTAAAAATGATGAGTAATAACGCCAGTGAAAGCTAGTCAAATCATACTTATGGAAGTACGAATTTCACAAACTGAAACTGATATCTTGAATATTTAAACATAATGATTGTTCAAAATACAAGTGGAAATCATTTAGAAAACGATAACGAGAATTCAAGCTCGTAAACCCTATAAGTCATAACAAACTTAATAAAGGTCATCCAAATCTGGGTATAAACATAATTAACAGTTTGGACTAAATAGTCCAGATAAATTTCAGAAGTAAAAAATTTAAAACCCGAAAATTCATCTCAGTAGGATGGTATCACAAATGAAAGCCATCGAACTTGGAAATCGGGCCATTTAGAAAATGGGAAGCTGCCGGAAGATTTCATATGTTCCTCAATGAGGAAGAGGACAAACCTGGAGAACGCATATGTTATTGTTAGATGAAGAAAAGGTAAGCGAGTAAGATGAAGATCTTGCCATGAGCTGTTGGGTTTTATGTTTACATGAAAAAAATCAATAAACCCAAAATACAGAATGAGTGACTATTATAAGTTGAAGTATTCGAATGAAAAAGAATAACACCAGCCGTGATAAATTCTTATCCTACCTGGTAAAAACGAAAATGGATGTAGAACGATATTTCTGCAACCTGTAAAGTTTCAGAGATGGGTAAGTAGAATAACGAGAAACTCAATAAAAATAGTATACAAATGCTTGAAAGTCCCACAACTAATTATCAAAATGGTGGATACCAATATGGGAAGAAACCTTACCAGTGGTAGCAATGTCAGATCAAGGTACGCCTCAGAAAAGTATAAAACCCTTGTAAAGTAAACTCTGTAATACGAAAGATCTATGTAAAAGTTAATAAAATCAATGGAACTATTATAAAACGTTATATAACTGCAACCTTAGTAAATTGCTAAACTGAAAAAGAAGGGAGTGGAATGAAAATGTTAATTATCTCATAGCTAGTAATAGTAAATCGCTGTCACCTAGGTGAAGTCGACGAAATCTGCTTCTAATGGATGGACGCAGTAGTTTAGAACTCGAAAGTAAACTTTCTGGAGGAAGAACAACCGCTTCAGAAAACGTGAATGCCAAATGAGGATTAACCCTTAGAAAAATTTCATTAAATATCAACTGTGGGGACTAAACCCTAATTGTTAATCGCCCTACAGGTGGCAACATCTACATTAGTCGTAACGCATTGAAGAACTAAGAATGGAGGTAGCCGAAACTCTGAGCTAACCTCTGATGAGAGTAAATACCTCCGTCCTTTGCATTTATTGAAAAACCCATATATAGTACCAACAATCCCCGAGGGGTCTCATCGTGATCTGGGAAAACTAGTGAATGAGAATTTTATATACATATCTTTGGTAACAGAGTACTTCTCACCATTAAGGCTTTGGAACTCCTGAGAATTTTCCCACTTGAAACTGACATGAAATAGCCGTGGTGCACGACATAAGATTTAAGGGAGCCGTGATGAAAAGTTGTAATGTAATGGAGAAGTAACAGGTCATGTCAGTCAACAGAATTAAAACGAAACCAACGACTATAGCTTTAGTTGAATATACAATAAAATTTCATAATGAACTATATCCTCAAACTAGAATAATGTTAAAGAAATGACTACCCTATCTTATATGGTTCAAAATTATTGTTAATGATATAGTTATAAAATACGATAAATGTGAGTTGGTACCAAAAATTATTTCATATAACATATATGGAAATTGGGTTGAGTCAATCCCGACCCATATAAATTAAGGATCCTATAATATATAAAACAAAGTTGGAATAATTTATATAAATGATATTAAACTATTAGTTATGAGTTTTATAAAAAGAATTTTTTTTTTTAAGGGGTTTATTGTTGAGACTAATTTGAAAAAAAAAAATTAACGGTACATCGAATTCAGAGTCTCTAGGAAATGTTAAAGACTACTTAGAATTTTTTTTTTTTTGAGGGACATTACATATACTTGGACTGAGAAAGGGTAATACCTTCTTTGGATTGCAAGGGTGGAATACCAAGGAAATAATGCAAGTGTCCCAAGTCTATCATTTCAAACTTATTTTGAGGCTAGACTTCACCTGGTTTATATGGTTGGGATCACTACTGGTAAGGATAATATCATCAACATAAAGAACAAGGATGATTAAGGACTTACCCACTTTCTTGGTGTAGACAATGTCGTCGGAAAGACAGCTAGAAAAGCCATTATCCTAGAGAAATATATCCATTTTGGCATACCAAGCCCGAGGGGCTTTTTTGAGACCATAGAGAGACTTCCTAAGGCGAAAAACAAGGCTAGAGTCATTTTTGATAAAGCCAGGGGGTTGTTCCATGTATATTTATTCATGCAAGTCCCCATGTAAAAAGGTGGATTTAACATCCATCTGATGGAATTCCCATTTAAAGAAGGCAACAAGGGAAAGAACAAGGAAGATGGAATTCATTTTGGAAACAAGGGAGAAGGTTTTAGTATTGTCAATTCCTTCAACTTATGAAAATCCTTCAGCAACAAGAGGAGATTTATGTTTATCCACTTTTCCATCTGGTCCAAACTTTGTTCTGTAAACCCATTTGCATCTGACAAGTTTCTTCCCTTTGGAAGATGAATAAGATCCCAAGTATCGTTTGCCAATAAGGAATGATATTCTTCAGTCATAGCTGCATCCCAATATGGATGACCTGAAGCTTCTTCAAAGGTATCTGGATCATGATTTTTTGGAACTTGAGAAAATAAGGAAGAGGTTCTGTCAAACTGAGAACATGTACGACGTTGACCTGCAGGGTCACCTGCAAGAGAACTTGCTGCATCCCGAGTAGGGCTGACCCATTTTGGAAGTTGTGGAGATAAAGGAAGATCCTGAGGAGATGGAGGAGGATTTTCATCCTCGTTGTCATTATCCGAAGTAGAAGGAATGTTGTCAGAAGCAGAAGAGATAGATAGAGGTGACACATATGCCGAATCAAGCTCGCAAGCCAAAGGTGGCACACCCCCCAAACTAGGTTCGTAGGCTGATATATTTTCATCAAATTTTACATCTCTTCTAATGATTACATTTTTGGATTTGGATTGAATAAGTCTATATCTTTTGACATCTTCAGAATATCCAACAAAAATGCATTTTTCACTCTTAGGTTCTAAGGCTTTATGTTTCTCATCAGGAATATGGGCCAAAGCTTCACTTCCAAAAACATGAAAGTGAATTACATCTGATTTGATTGAGCTCCAAGCTTCTTATGGAGTGATATTCCTTAAAACCTTAGTAGGAGTGCGATTTACTATGTAATTTGCACAGTTAATTGCTTCTGCCTAAAAATTAAGACTAAGTCCTTTAGATTGAAGCATACAATTAGCCATTTCTCCTTAGAGTGAGATTCTTCCTTTTAACTACACCATTTTGTTGTGGAGTATATGGAACAATATGTTGCAATTAAATGTAATTCTCAGTACAAAAGTTGATAAATTTGTTGTTAACATATTCTTCTCCATTGTCAGATCTTAACTTAAGAATGTGATGTTCAGATTCTTTCTCAGCAAAGGCCTTAAAGGCCAAGAACATGTTAAAAAAATTCACTCTTGAGTTTTAAGAAGTATACCCAAGTGCGTCTAGAAAAATCATCAATGAAAATTAAGAAGTACTTGTAGCCAGAGAAAGAAACAATTGGAAGTGGACCACATAAATCACTGTGCACAAGTTGCAAAGGGGCTGAAGCGTGCCAAGGGGCACTTTGTTAAATCTATCCCGATGATGTTTTCCGAGTACACAATCGGAACAAACATCTCAACAAGATACAATAGGAAGACTTGCCACCATATTTTCTTCACATAAATTTTGAAGAGAGCGATAGTTTAAGTGACCAAAATGCTCATGCCAGAGTTTGTTGACTTCATCATCATGAGCAACAAAAATGGAGGGAAGACACGATGATCCAAAGTTTTCAAACTTATAAAACCTCTTGGAACCATCAATAATGCCAGTAGATAAAATATGTGTAGGATCTCTTAGGTCCTTAATTACAACATCATGAGGTGAGAATTCCACGGTTTTCCCTTCACTTGAATGAGTTATCTGATAAACATATAAAAGGCTGCAGGACAAGGTAGGAACACATAATACATCATTAAACTGACCATTATTTAGATGAATAGTTCCAGACCCTACAACAATAAGAGATCTATCATCACCAACATAAATATTTTTGGTGTTACAATAATTTAAAGAAGAAAACATGGCTTTATTTTTGGCCATGTGGTAAGAGGCTCCAAAATCATTCAGCCACTCATGAGAATGAGAAGAAGAATATAAATTCAATGCATAACCAGATCTTGATGTTTGACAACCACATGCATAGAGTGCCATTCCTGAAGATGAAGTTGAAGAGTTCTCTAAATTGATGTTGTGCTTCTTCATTGTTGCTTCCAAGGCTTCCATCTTATTAAAATATTTTGACTCTACTTGGCCGTCACGATTACAAAAGTTTCAATGTCTATCTATCTTCTTCCCTTTGTTTTTATTTTCCTTATCAGTTTGTTGAGTTGCTTTTTCAGTTTGCAGTTGAGATTTATTAAGACCCTTGTTTGGTTTATGACCATTCTTTTTAGGATGCTGCTTCTTAAGATTCTTTGGATATGGCTGCTGCTGGGCTACTAAGGCTTTCTTAGAAGAGTTTCCAGTATTAATAAGACCAAGGTGTAAGAGTTTTGCTTTTTCTCTTATCAAAGAATCACAAAAGACATCAAAAGAGGGGGATTTGTAGGGTGTTAATAAATGAGGGCTTCTCTAGTGGAATGGAAGGCATAAACAAAAATACAGAGTATGCAGGGCCTAACTTAGCAAGAATGGAATAGATAAGACTACCATATTTCCTTTTTACCTTACAACCTTATAAGAGAAGTCTAAGGGTCTTGAATTTGGATAAAAAAACTTCAATAGATGAGAAATTATTGGGGTCCAAGGTAAGCAACTCATTTTCAAGCTTGTGGGCTTTGATTTCATTTTTAATGCCAAAAAAAATATCCAACTTTTTCATAGCTTCATCAGGGGAGTCAATTTCCTGGATATGAAATCCAAGATCTTGAGCAATGGACATTCCTATCAACCCTCATGCTTGATCTTGTTTATTTTCCCATTTATCCCTTTTTCTCCTTCGGTAGGCTTAGATTCTAGTCCTGAGGCTATTCTATAAAGCCCTTTACTTCTAAATAATCTACCTTGTAGGATACCTATTGGAAATAATTGGTGTTGTTAAAAATAATCAGGCATGTACTTTCCATCTTTAAAAATTGAAGCTGAAAATGTTGAAATTAACTTCTCTAATGGAAAGATCTCGAAAAATTAGGCCGGTTTAAAAAAAATGGCTCTGAAAATGGCTTCCAGATGAAGAAGTTATGCCTTTTTGAAGAAAAGTTATAGTAGATGCTGAGTAGTCACGTGATAGGTTTAAAATTGATGATAAGGTTGTACTTAACAAAAAAAATCCCCCCATTTTCAAAACTTAATATAAGAAGTTCACTTTTATTTTTTAAATACTACTTTATATGACCCACTTTTATAAAAAAAATGTGAATCACTTTTACAATGTTACTTTATGAACTAATGACCAAGTACAATGCAACTTAAATAAAAGATAAAGTGACTTTAGATGGTAAATGACTCACTTTTTATAATGGGTGAGAAACACTATTACATAAAGTAACTTTAAAACATAAGTTACATGTACTTTTAAAATAAAAGTTTTAAAACAAAAATGTAACTTGCTAAAAAGTTTTTTAAGAAAAAGTAACTTAATAAAAATCTTTTTAGAAAAAAAATTTGACAAAGTGACTTGAACCCAAGACCTCTATTCTCATAAAATAACTTTACACCAAGTGCGATAGAAAAATGATTTTATAATTGTTGGAAAGGATGACAAGTTTGTTTGTTTGTTTGTTTTTTTTTTTTTTTTTTTCTTTGAAAAAAATTGTACGCAAAAAAAAAAATACGAGCCTTACGGTAGAACGTTATATTTCTGGTTAGTCCGTCCGAAAACTATATAATTTTATCACTATATCTGATTTTTCGAGATCACACAAAGTTGCGGGGAAAGAGCATACATAGCAGAAAAATCCCGTCTTTCTGTTTTTGGTTTGCTAAATCGCACACATCGCAGAGCAAAGAACATACGCAGAGAAGAGGGTATAGATCTGGTTTAAAAAAAACTATAAACCAAAATAAACAGAGAGATAAATTAATATAACTGCAAAACAAACGCTTTATACATCCAGATCTAAAATGATATAGTTTGGGCAACCGAAAACCTTTTCGCATGAAACAAAAGGGGTTCCTCACTGGAACAAAGGCTCCAAACACAACAAAGCTGCAGTTCTCCTTGCCTTAAAGTGGTCAGAAACAATATATCTAGAAAACGACAGTCACATGCAGTCAAACTTTCTTCAGATTTGGATCAACAACGAATGCGGCCCTCAAAATAGCCCTGATACCATGTACGAATTTACAGGGAAATTTCTTTAGATCAAACACCAAAGGTCACCGCTCACAAACAGATCATAGATCAGTACATCAGTATTTGATGTGGTTAAAACCCTCAAATATCGAAACAGTCCACGACCTGAGCCAACACGACCACTTTAGGAAATTTGTTAATATAAAGAAAGAAAATTTACATAAGCTTCTCTCATAAACGATCACCAGACAAATGACCTTCTATGCTATTTAAATAAATATCATGGACCAATCGGGTGTTAAGCCACGAATCAAGCATCGGTAATATCGAGGACAGAATGAACTGTCGAATCACTACACCGTGATCGCCAGTTTATGAATTATAGGAGTACATAGTAAATAAACATACTTTACCTAACTCTACGCTAGATCAAGTTATACTTAACTATTTCCTATGTGTCGAAATATCCTAACATTATATATAAATTCACTTATTATAATAAGTCTAAGAGATGGCACAATTTCAGAGTGTCAAATCTATAAAACTATTAAAACACATAATACCAATTTTTGTTATTTTACAATTCAAAACATTTTCAATTATTGTTATAGTAACTTATTTTAGTTATGTTGAGATTTATGGAAATACGCCCTAATAGCATATCCTCTTCATCAAAGTATATCTTTCTCCCATTGAAAGCATGCCATCAATATCCTATGTATAAGAAGAGGTTAAATAAAGACAAGAGTTTTCTTAAAATTGCTTGCAACTCTGGCCAAAACCACCTTAAATTCAGGTGAGGATGGCATAAGGATGAGCAAGATTGACTAGGCCATTCAGAGATAAAGGAGGAGAACATTTTGCAGAATAAAGATATTATTGCATCAAAATTTAATTATTATTAAATAGAGGGGTGATAAAAAGTTTGAGGGCAAAGGAAACTAAGATATTATATTAAGGGGGTGATCAACCCAAATCTTGAAAACTAGAAGTATCTAGACTTTGTTTTGAGTTGTGTAAAGAAGAAAATGAACTTTTTAAAAGTAAGAACAAACTCTCATGATCTCCATAGTGAAACTAAACATAACTCGTAATTCTAAAAACACCATGGGAGGAGAGTGTATGTCACTTTTGTAACACTAAGAGGGTTGAATATTAAAAACACTAAGCTCTCTTTGATTTTCTAACTCATACTCAGATTGGATTTATGTTTCAAAATATTTGTGACACTACCAACCCTCTTGACCTTTTAACTCAACAAAACTACGTTGAACTTAAAATGCTTCTCTTAGTGCTTTTTGAGTAAATAAATAAAATTCTAAAAAAATATGAGTAATCACTTTATGCCATAAAAAGCTCCAAGAAAAAAATATTCACTCTCAGTGGATGTTAATCATCACCATCATCATTATATATTATTATTAGAGGAAATTTACACCACTTTATAGTTGAAAAGATAAAATAAATTATGATTGGAATAATAACATTAGTGTTTTTCATTATTTATATTTTTGTGTTAAAAGCTAAATTGCTTAAAGCTTGCTTGATGAATAATATCTTACTTATAAACTTATTTAATATTAATGACATTAATAATGTCTAATATATATTATTAATATTTTTAATAATCACAACTACACAGAGATATCAACATATATCAAATTAATTGTCTACCTGCCATCAAATTATTTATGTACCTACCACCATATTTAAGATTTTTAATTTTTTTTTATGTCAAACATATGACTCTTACTCTTGTAATTGGAATTCTCCTAAATTATGGGAATTACTCATATCATTGCTTCTACTTGGTGAATCCATTAGAGAAATATTAAAAAGGGGATGTTCCCCACAATACATTCAAATTATGTGATGCAAAGACGAAGAAATTGAGGCATTAAAAAACTTAAAGAAAGACCACGCAAAACCATTGAATATTGGCATGTGAGATGCAGAACTTCACAGGTCGCCGAGTTAAGCCTACCTTAGCCCTTATTTCCTTGGGTCACTTTTGGGGTTCATCTATCTGCATCCCATGAAGATCTATTTCTTAGCATTTATTCATCATCGTCAGATTCAAGAAAATTGGTCATGAGAGTAAGTGGAATTATCGTGACGTCAACTTCAAATCATAAAAACAACACCAAAAGGGACAAGGAAAATATAGGTGAGGACAAATTTTACGATTTAGTTTAATATTTTCAAGGATATGGATTAAAGTAAGTTGTACTTTCGTCGAAGTAAACGGTGGGAAACGTGATTTGGAAATCGAGGTGGAGCATGAAAGCCGTTGGATCCAAAATGGTCTTTATTGTTGGTCCGTGCAAATGACGACGACGACGAGTTATGTCGTACACTTTTATATGAGCGACGTAGAAATGACGACGTTGCAGGACTATCAACGGCAATAAGAAGTGATTATTTTCAACCAATAAGAAGTTAGAAAAATAAATTTAAACAATAAAAATAAATAAGTAATAAAAATAATCAAAGTTAAACTATAGCAAAAACACAAAAAAATTCAAGTTAGAGTTAAATTAATGTCTAATAAAAACCAACCTGATGCGATATACCTACACGACAGGTATAATAAGAATAGCAATAGAGTAATATAGATTGGATTTTTTCAAATACTAGAGGAAAGAATAGCAATAGAGTAATATAGATTGGATTTTTTCAAATACTAGAGGAAAGAGGGTAAACTAACTTAACTAGTAATTACAAGTGTTCAATATATTTTTTCTTGAATTGTTTGAATATATTATATTGAAAAAAAACATATAATTGATACTCCTCCAAAACTTAGATTTCTTGTATTATTTGGTTATAATTAATGTTTACATTTTTGTATTAAAACCAAGTTCATCAAGATTTACCCCATGCATAATAGATTGCATAAGAAATTTCTTACCTATTATATGTTATTATAGGATATTGCTCCACTTCATTGTTGATAAAAAATAAAATAAAAATAAAAATATGAATTAGAATAGCAATATAATTTATTTTTATTATTTATATTTTTGTGTTAAAAAATAAGTTGATCAATGCTTACTTCATGAATAATAGATTACTGTGCAAGAAATATCTCACTATTATTTAATGACAATGACGTTAGTAATGTTCAATATCTATTATTAATCATTTTAACAATCAAAATCAATTATGAATAAGAATAACAATACATTAATATAAATTTATTTCTTTCAAATACAAGAGGAAAGACGGTATATTGACTAAACTAATTATTTCAAATGTTCAATATTTATTCTTGAACTATTTGAATATATTATATAGAAAAGAACATATAACTCATATTCCTCAAAAACTTAGATTGCTACATTTTTCTATTATAATTAATATTAATATTTTTGTATTAAAACCAAGTTCATCAAGATTTAACTCATGAATAATAGATTGCATAAGAATTTTCTTACTTATAAACTTAGTTAATGACATATCAATATTGTGTTTGTTACAATTATTAACGGTTTTAATGTTGACACTAAGTAGCTACTTTGCATATGTTTAGCATTAGCTATTATACTAGTACAATGTTGGCATACCTTCAAAGTCGAGAAGCAAAAATGTTTTGTAAATCTACTTATGTCATTTGATGATCAAAATCATTTTTTTTTTTTTTATGTATTAGAATGCAACGAAGTAGTACTATTTGATTTATATAAAATATAATAAGAAATATTAAGGAAAACTCACTTCTAATTATATTTCAATTGTTTAGCATTTATTCTTTAAGTGTTTAAATGGTTAATATTAAAATTAGCTACTCCAATATTGTTTTAATATACCTTGTCTAAAATCTTATTTTTTGTAGCATCGGATGTGTTCTAGCCACAAAATTTGGCGGAGAGACTAAAATACACGAGATATCCAAAATCCAGAAATCGCTTATGTTAATTCCACCTAGAAGTGTCTCAATTAGATTATTAACCATTTTTTTAAAAATATTTCCTAAGTCTAAACTTAGAGACTATGGTTAATTAATCAATATTAATTGAGATAATGTGAGAATCATCTAGAAAATCACACGGATCGATCCATAGATGATCCTAACCATTGATTAAGTTTTAATCTTGACCTTTGGTGCTCCAACAATGGATTATAACAGGAGATCAAAGTGGTGATGGAGATTACACTGGTGCAGTTATTCAGTGCTCTCGTAGTTCGATTTTCTCAGTGGCAATAATTCAATAGAGAAGATAGAGGTAGAGGGTGAATAGCAGGTGGAAGATGAGGGTAGCAACATTATGGGAAGAAGTTTTCCAGTTTCGAAAGAGGCAAAGGATGGAAGACCGAAATCCCCACAAGGTCTGTGTAAGCACTACACAGAGGGTGATGCAGAAGGCTTAACACAAAGGCTAGGGAGGTAAATTCGGATGCCAAAATTAGTTGTGGGGTGAGAGAAAATTCTCACAATAATTTTTCCAGTATTTTCCTCGGATTAGATTTCCAGTTGAGCATCTAAATTATTGTACTCAAAATTCTTGTTGAAAAATAATAATAAAACCTTCATCTGCTGCACCGGTTTTCCGACATTCGGTTTTTTTGGGGACAATTGTCCAAAAATAACTATGTCAAAATTATTGTGTGTGTGCTAGATTTTCTCAGTTTCAGTATTTGATTTTCCATGGTATTTTATGGTGAAAATTGCAGTTGTGATTTTATTTGTTGTTTGTCGTAGCAAATAAACTGCATAATTAAATTTACAGTTAGAAGAATAATTTCTAGTTGCTGCAATAGATAAAAAATTCACATAAAAGGTATTGTTTTTAAGTGCATTATTGAATTTGACCATGTGCATTTCATATAGTGAGAATTTATGTTGGTTAAAAAAAAATTTGAATGTAAAAATTAAATGTAAGTGTCATGTAATTCACATAAAGAATCGTCACATGATTACATTGAAATTGAACCAAAATGCGCATATGTGTACTAAATAATATAAAACTCCTCGAAAATTAATATGAATAGAATATTTTGATATACAACAACATTGGAAATTGTTTCTGAAATATATTAATAGATCCTTCCAAAAACAAAATTACATTCATGAATCATCTCTACCTAATCTCAAGTTTATACATATTTGGAAATTTAGTGTTGTTATGGAAGAGATACATACAAATTTACCATAGATCTCACCAAACAATGTTTATGCTTATCCCCAATCCTACATATTTGACAATCTCTATCTATCTCTTCCACAAAAACACCAAATTCCATTTCACCTACTCTTTCACCCTCAACCATGTCATCCTCACAGACATTAAATATTATTCATTTTGCAATGAACATGCTTGCTCCATTGCATTCATGTGAGAGAAAAATTTGTACATATGAAGGTAACCCTATATTGGGGAATATTTATGTCATGATTGTCATAGTGAGGTTCCAAATCTGAATCTGGCCAAATATAATAAGTTTCCAATGCAACCCCCTAGTGTATGCTCAAATCGTATTGGATGTGGTAGAGAAGCATCATGTTTTAATACCTTCTTAATTCTAATCATTATGAATCCTTTCTTTACCATTTCCCCATGTTCCTTATGCCCAATATTTGTATTGAAGATGTAGCCCACACCCACTTTCTCTCCTTCTTGCTAAAGATCTATCTTGCCTCCAAGAGAAAATGTAGAAGAACCATTTGCACCTGTAAAACAAAATAAATAAGCTGAGTATTTACTCAAAAAAAAATATTTAGTATAGTCTCAATAACACTTAGCAAACGCTTGAGAATTTTGATTTACCTATGTTGAGCCTCAAATCCATGATCTTCCATTGATGAATTTCCTCTTCATCAACATCTGCCATAATAAAATGTGGTTGAGTGACATCAATTATCAAAATTCTATCATGGATTGCATTAACTCTTTCTTAAGCATAATAAGTTCAAGTCTCTATATATTCAACCCTTTCGAGCCCAATAACTTGACAACTAATTAAGAGGTCAACGTAATCTCCTTTTGTTGAAATAATTTTTTCCATTGTAACTCATACCAATTTTGCAAAACACAATTGTAATTTGTGATTAAGGTTAAACCATGTAAAGCGTGATTTTATATTTTAGCCAAAACACAACATTTTCAAAAGAGAAATATGGACGAAACAATTTGGACTATTATGGTAGTTATTTTGTATTTCCCAAAACACTGTTCCCCATCATTTAGTGCTTGATACATTGATATCTAGGTAGTATTATATAATGATGGATATTAACTCATAACTAACCACCAAGTTCCTATATAACTTTGGAAATGACACTTGTATTATTGATGTATATGTACAAATAATGCTCATAAGAAATTTGTAGAAGTTGAAGAACCACAACATGGTCCTTTGGAACATCAAAGAATGTCAAAAATTGATGCTACTTAAAATTTTAAAAAGTCCTATGTGAAGCATCAATTATATTTATATCTCACTTAGCCAAGATTTTTGATGTGCAAACTTGATATTTGGAAGTCATTCTAGATGTTTTTTTCCAAATAAAACTTTTAGTACTATATATACTAAAACAATTTCATTTTTATTCTAAAGTTTTGAAATTACATTTCAAAACTTAGTTCCAATGTTAGGACTCCCTACCTTTACATATTTGAGGATGTACTATTTAGGATGAATACATGGAGGTGTTAAACTCTAGGTCCCCGAAAAGTGTAGATTCGGGTTTTGTCAGATAGTTGTGTTGATGAATAAAAGTGTGATTGCTAGGTCCCTATAATACTAACATAGCCCCTTATTGTTAGTGTTAGTGCAACCCCCTTATTACTATTATTATTCCCATGTAGTCCCCATATTGTTATTATTGTGCCCCATAGAAGCCCGCTATTGTTATTGTTGTGCTCTTACATTATTATTTTTATGTAGGCTCTGATTATATTGTGACCCCTTAGACTCCTATATACAAAAAGGAGGTATTTTCATTTGTATCATCCAAGAATTTTTCATTTATGTAATGTAAAGGATTTTCCCCCCTCGAAGAGGATAATTTTTAAGTCGTTGATCTATTTTTTCTTCTATTTTGTGAGCTGGTTGCATAACATTTAGTATTCGAGCTTTGGATTTTAGGGTTTCACTTCTTCAGATGGGTCATATTGGAATTTTCACTATACATTTTTTCTATGAGGCTTGAGAAGCTGAAATTTTTACCACGTGTAGAAGAAATCTTGCTGAATTTCATGTAAAAATTTCAGAGCTTGGTTTGATATAATTTCGGAGATATGATCTGAGGAATTTAGGGTTTTTGTAGACTCCAGAATTATGTATCAAACAGGTGACCTAGGGAAAAATGTCATAATTATTGTTTTAGGCATCGTATTTGAATTATGTAAAAAGTGTTTGAAACTGCATGGATTGTATCTTTTAGTATCAATTTCAAGGTTGAAGGTTGAAACAATGACACATGGCATATTGTACAACTTCGCTCTGCTGAACTAGTCAATAATCAGTACATCGTGGGAGATTTGACATAACTCGTTCTTGAAGAATCCAATATCAGCCATACTTGTGGGGTTGGAAAGAATACTTAGAGAGCTAACACAAGAAGAAATTTCAGAACTTGGAGATCCAAAGTTACAACCATTTCAAGATAGTGCTCCTAAAAGCAAGAAAGAGGTGTGTAATTTTTTTTAAAAATTACATAAATTTTGTTTGAAACATCAGTTTGAAGTGATTCCAATAGAAAATTAAAGCACATATATTAGTATTGAGTTATAAATTGCCTCAAAACCAAAATACTTCTACACCCATTAAGCCTTCAGAAAGCTCTACTATGACGCATGAAGATGAAGAATACTATGACACATGAAGAGGAAGAATTGCAACATCATATATTGAAGTTAAGGGACCAAGTGAAACAAATTTCGCTCTCACAAAGAGAAATAAAAGGTGACATGGATGGATTAAAAGGAGACATGGATGGTATAACAGGAAACGTGGAGGTGTTGATGCCTAGAAAATCGGTGCAACAACATTGAGGAAAACCACCTGGTCGGGGACTTAAAATCATCCCTTATCTGTTTGATATAGTGGCTTCGAATGGATTTATGGGACCAGTTTCCCAATGAAATATAATTGAGTGGATATATATATATATATATATATATATATATATATATATATATATATGCACACATATCTCTATCCCAGGATGAATTATCCTTCTGTTATATGCGATTTAAAAAAAATGATCTTTAAGTGAATACAAATGAAGATTTAACAAACACTTAGAGAAATGAAAAACAATTTAAGATAATTGATTTGATTAAATAGTTAATCAAATCAATTGATTAAGTATATATCACATCTATTTATTGCATGCATTTTATATGTATAAAAAATGGGAATCAAACATGTT
This sequence comes from Pinus albicaulis, assembly GCA_034641835.2. Taxonomy (NCBI): domain Eukaryota; kingdom Viridiplantae; phylum Streptophyta; class Pinopsida; order Pinales; family Pinaceae; genus Pinus; species Pinus albicaulis. Next base: position 800,719,391 of record CM076583.1, on the reverse strand, counting down.
CAAAAGTTAATTAATGCTGAATTGAGTTAAAAAATAAATATAACAAAACATCATAAGGAAAATCAACTATTTCTCATTTGAAACATAATATAAACATAAATATAAAAGTACCATATATATGCTAACTCTGCTCATTTGAAAAACACTCTATGGTCCAACCGTTTCTATTGAGTACAAAAGTGAAACTTCTATAAAGTCTTCTTTTCAAATTTTCAGGAACCTTTCTTTAAAGACATGAAAGGGTTTATACAATAAAATAAAAAGTACAAAAATAGAAATTACACAAAGAGCTGAGAAGGTTTAAATAACTCTCCTTAAACAAAGTGAAATAAAAATAGAAACAATTTTTGATGGGATAACTCGCTTTAGGATTGCATTGCTGTCTCTTTTTCCATTCGTTCTTTTAGTTGAAGGATTTCAATCATAGGCTGAACCTCAGGAGGCTAGTGTTGCCTGTCACACAGTTTTCCTATGTAGACTGCATCTGATAGTGGAGGCATCATGCAAGAGGAAGTGTCAGTTAGACAATGCAACAATATCCATTGGCTATAAGGCTTGACCAGGTGCTTCCAATATTTTTCCTAATCTAGCTTATCCAATATTTTGATTCTTTCTTCCTTCATCTTGGAAATTTCCTGCCATTGTCTTATCAAATCTTTTACAATTGGCAGAGAACCAAGAGGGCATTTATCAATAAGATTAGCAACAATGAGATTTTGGTTAACTGTTTTGAAAATGTTGTTGGCAACATATCTGGCTCTACAAATTTCCCTTTTAGCCTATTTTAACTGGATGTCCCAATCAATAAATAAGATTTATTTTTTATAATCTTCAATCATGGGAAGATTGGCTTTTAAACATTCAGGAGTATATTTCAAGGTGACGTATTGAGATACTTTGTCATAAATTTCATCAAAGCTGATCCTCTAGTCAACTACTCGATTCATTAGTGAATTGCTCTTTTCACACAGTTCAATATTGCTAGAAATCTTTTGGCAGAAAAAAAACTTGTTGTTGGGCTAACAGAGTATTTAGTTCCAAAGATTCCTTCTTGAATTCATCCACTTTAATATTATCTTTCAATTGTTCAACATTGAATTGCAGTTGGTCTATCTAAGTATCTTTAGCACCAATTTCAAATTGGTGTTGCAGCTTTAGTTGATCCAAGCTCTATTGGAGCTGTGACACTTGTGCTTGTAATTGTTGTTTAACACTTTGCTTCTCTGCTAGCAATTCCTCTTCCAAATGAAGGATCCTTTCTTCCTTCTCTTTGACTAATTGTTGAAATTCAATGGCTTTATCAATGGTGGCAGATGCATATGCTCCTACAAACTGAGTCAACCGTGTTAGATATTGAGATGGATCTACTTGTGATTCCTTCCAAACTACTTCCAAAGAGATATGCCCAGGAACGAGAATTCGTTATTTTTCGGTTCTCCTCATTTTCTCTTCCTTATCATGACAAATTTATGCCCAGGCCTGTAAAATATATCCAAAGGAGGTATTTCCTCAATTTTCAACACAATTTCTGATGTTGGGTAGGCTGGGATAAATTTTACTTCCTTTGTGTTAACTGTTTTGTCAGTTGACCCAACAGTAAATAGGTTCTGAATTTTTCCATGAGGTGTTTCCATTTTTTGTTGATGATCAATGATCAACACTTCTTGGTCTCATTTTAGCCATTGATCAAAATATTTCCAGACTTCATCTAAATCACTTGGAAATAGAGGATCTTTGGTTTGAGTTTCAGAAGACTTATCTTCTTTTGTTCCACTAAGGACTTAAATATCCTTAAGGGGCCGTTCTTTTCCCTGTTTTATTTTTTGTTGTTCCTTCTGTTGCTGTTCCTTTTGTGAGATAGGTTGGGATAAATCCAGTATATTTAGAGGAATCCATTCCAATATTCTATTTATGTATTTATTGAACTTGGAAAGTTGTTGAGGATTAAGGCCTAATGCTGATAATTTCTCCACTGTTGAATAAGTATCAATTGACTCAAACAAGTCATCAAAATCATCATTTTCATGGGAAAATGGCCTGATTTTCAATTGAGTTGTGAAATTGAATGCAACTTGGTTTGGGTCATATTTCCTGTTAGAAATTGTAAATAATTTCAAACATTCGATTTGATTGATTTCTAACCCTGCATGTATGAATTTTTCTAATGCATAAACACCACAGTAAATATGAAAAGAGGGCCATGAAGCTTTCTTTGTTGATTTAAAAACCTTGGTCAATCCATGACCCATATTCTGATAGGAAATTTCTCTTGCGAGAAGTTTATATGGAACATATAATGGTAGGACATATGGTCGGGCTAAGTTCCCAAAAACTCTGACATAAGTGAACAATTCTTCCCCAAACCATTTTCCAATGGATGTGAAGTCTGCTTGAGCTTCTTTAGACAATTTGGGGGCCTTTTCATAAAACACAACTTGAAACAGTGGGAGCATAACTCCATGACAAATCTTGTAGAAATTATTTTCATATTTTGATTCCCATAGAATACTATGATAAATATGAATGGGAGTAGGGTATTGGGTACTCCATTTCCAACCAATGGTCAGAAAATCTGACGTAAAACACACCACATCCATAATGTAAGCACCCATATAAAATGGGGGAAGGATTTTAGACGAAAAATAACGATTATTTCTGTATTCAAGAATCTGGGTGGCAATATTATATGACAAAATGGTTCCCCAGTCCATGATACAAGAGTTTGTAATAGCATCCATAAGGGGAACCCATTCAACAGAGAACTTAGTGGTATTGGGTTGGACGAAAATTCTAGACATCATAGCAGAAATATAACACTAGGGACCAATGAGCTAAGAAGTGGAATACATACCCTTATCATCATGTTTATGCTTGTTAGGGTTGCTCCTCCATTGCTTTATGGGGTTCGATTGTAGCTTATTCTCCTTAGCGAATTGTGCTAGGAAATATTTATCATACACCTTCTTAGAGTCTAGAATGTGGTACATTTTCTTTAAATCTTCAATTCTAAATGACCCTATCATTCTACCTTTGGTTGTTAGAAAATTTCTATCTTTGATGTTGAGGTTGTCAATGATCCAATTTACTGTATCTGTATAAGGTAGAATTTTGGGGCGTGTAGCAATTTGGTGTAGAAAAGAGTTGACGACGTCAGCTACAGTAGCTTCTGAGGAATCAAAAGCATCTGCAGTAGATGTTCTCTCAACCCTGTAGAGTTTCTCATCTTCAAATAATCCATACATTTCTTCCCAAGAAGCAGAACCACTCTTTGAAGCGCATGTTGCATCTGTAAATAAGGGTGGCATATTTGTTACTTCATTAGCAAAAGCTGCAGGATTAGGGGGAGCCATGGGTTTTTTGGAGTTATTTGTAGCCTTAGACATTTATGAGGAAATCTGTTATTTTGGACTTGCATGCAAAATAATAATAATAATAAGTAAAAAGGGGAAATCTTGTCACAATAGAAGAGTAGTGTAACAATAATGGCAAAATAAAACTTGGCACAAGGATAATCTAAAAATTTAATTATTTTGCGGTCAAATCATATTCGGAGGCTCGAGCTGTTAAAACCGTTAAGTTATGGCATTAATGGAAAGCGTGGGTTCACGTGCCCAAGTAGACATTTAGGTGTTTAAATAAGATATTTTCGCACCGCAGATCCATTTATGTGTAAAATTCTTAAAACTTCGAATACCTACTTCTTGATGATTGTGATCAATTCCTTTTCACACTATAACTTTGTTCAAGTAAAAAGATTTATTTTTTAAAGGCTTCAAACATTAGCAGGAAGAAAAGGAAAGTGCGAAATTTATGATGTGAAATCGAAATCACAATTTCGGTGAAATTGGATGGTGGGCGGAAGTGGTCATTAGCGAAAGTGTGATGCGATGTGATGCTTCACATAAGAGAAACGAAAACTGGGGGCTGATTAAATGTTGACATGGTGGAAATGCAATTTACGATTTGCGATCGGTTACGTGGTAGTGGCGGGTCCCACGGTTTTCTTTTCATGAAATATAGTTCGAGTGGAAGCCTTTTCCTTTATTAAAGAATTTTATTTATTTCACATCGCAAATCATTTGGAGTGGATTTAAAGGGATTATGCCGTCAATCCAATTTTGCGATTGCGATTTGCAAGCATGGTTCATTTGAATTTTCTGCTTAAGTGCCCTTTAGATAAAAAGGGTGTTGCTTAGCCCCTTTAACTCTTATTTCTATTTGAATTAATCACTTAAGGGTCTTATTCGTTCTTATCTAATTTTGTTTTAATAGGGCCTGCTTTATTTTTCTAAGGCAACTATTCTAAAATAATGGGGGTTGTTTAATAACACAACAATTGGAGATTCACTGGAAGAACTAGTTATCTTTGAAAAATTAAGTTCTTGATAGCTTTAAATAAGTAAAAATAATTAAGGAAATGATTTTTTTTTTTTTGAAATATTTGGATGAATAAAATTCCTCTGAATTAAAAAACTCATCTTATTGCTATTCTTTCAAAAACTTTCATAGATAAAAATCTTCATTTCTCTATATCAATCATTAAATAGTTTAAAAGATAAAGTAGGTGGCTTTTTGCAACTTAGCCTATTGATATACTCATTTTTTCACAGGTAGAGTCACTGCTGCTAGAAGGAATTTATAGCCTCGGCAAGGTTACCTTTTAACCATCAATGATTCAGTATCCCATCCATCTATTATTACAATATTTTGAGATAAATTCTAAATTATATAATTTGTTTTTTCTTGTTCTTAAAAAGTCATTGTCCTGGATTAGTGACCAGAAAGTGACAATGCCATTCACTGGTTGTAATTGGATTGAATAAGCTAGCTTGTGATGAGACCCCTTGTCTTATGGTTATTTTAATAATCATAAGCCATTACCCTGGTTTGATATGCAATAGTGGTAATATCAGTCTATCATTTTCCTATGATCATGGTAAGTAGGCTCGTAATGAGACCTCTTATCTTTTTAAGCTTTTTATATTTTTGAGATATAGTATAGAAAAAACATAATTAATAGATGGGGAGAATCATTGACTCTTTAAGAGTTTTTGATGACAATTTAGAGTTAAATATTCTTAGTAACAATTAGTCTTTACTTTGTAAAAGTGAACTTTTTATGACTGATAATAGGGTAAAAAGAATTTATGACATTTTAGGTTTACAAGAATTTACAATTTCCATGGAAAAATATTTGAGAGTTGTGTAGTATTCATCCATTTTTTCGAGTTTGTAATCATTTCTTTAAAAAAATTATTCTTCAAAATAAAAAGTCATAAATTACTCTTAGGTTTTGTGAAAAGCAAAAAGTATGTAATAAAACATTATTCTTTAATTAACCTAAAAATATAAATATAAGTATGATACATTTAGAAGAAATGTTTTTCTAAGAAAAGTTTTTTTCAAAATCAACCCATTGACATGAAGAAAATATTTTCTTCCTTGAAGATCTTGTAACATGAAGGTTTATGGGCCAATTTGTTCTTGTAATTTGAAATGTTCCAAGCCACATTCTTTGGAATTTGGTATGCTTACATTTTTCCTCATGTGCCTTGTCCCACTTAAGGACGAGATCTCCAACTTGGAAAGATTTTGGGGAAATAGAATTTGCATCAAAATAATTTTTAACAATATGCTGATGTCAAGCATGTGTTAATTTGGACTTTTCCCTTTCTTCTTCTAATTTAAGGATTTGGAACATTCCTAAATGTAAGGAAGAAGTAGGTACTTCATCAATAAATTGAACTAGGGCTAATGAGGGAAGCGCTAAATTTGATAAAATTACAACTTCTTTCCCATAAAATAGATTGAATGGAGAAGTTCCTATAGAGGCCTTATGAGTAATTCGATCTGCCCATAGATCAAATGTTAAAGAATTATGCCAATTTTTCTGACTTTGATCAATAGTCATTTTTATGATTCATATAAGGTTTTTATTTTTTGATTCTGCCAAACCATTCCCTTGGGGATAGTAATTAGCGGAATATTTAAGTTTAAAACCTCTCTTGAGAGAAAATTCAGTCATACTATTACCCGAAAAATAAGATGCATTATCAAACATAAGTGCGTTAGGTAAGAAAAACCTGGTAATAATGAATTGATCGATGAAATTAATGTTGGCTTCAAAATTAGCTACCTTTAATGGAACAACTTCCACCCACTTAGTAAAATAGTCTGTTGCAGTGAGAATGTATTTATGCTGTTTTAGGAATTAGGAATAATCTCACCTATGATATCCAATCCCCATTGTTCAAAAGGTTGTTCAATGTAGACTAACTGCAAGGGTAAGGCTATTTTTCTTTGTCTTCCAACAGTAGTTTGACATGTTTTACATTTTCTCACATATGCATGAACTTCTTTGAACAATGTTGACCAATAATATCCTGCACGAAGGATTTTGTGTGTGGTGGCATCTCCTCCGAAATGTCCACCTATGGGTCCATCATGGAGTTCATGCAAAACCTTCCGCGCTTCAGACATTTCAAGGCATCTTAATAGTACAGAGTCATAGTTTTTTTTTTTTGAAAAATACATTATCAATGATCTGATATTGATTAGCTTTTAATCTTAAAGCTATTTTTCTTTTATAATTGAGTTCTGTGGGATCATATCCAATTTTTAAATAAAAGATAAGATCAACATATTGTGATTCAGATTCAATCTAGCTTACCTCAACAATATGTACGGTATTACCTGAATCTTCATCATATGATATGTTGGATGCTTCGGATAGCAATCTGCAGAGATCTTGTCCTCTAACAATTTTGGTTGGTGTCATGTCAATATCATATTCATTACAAGGAAAAGACCCTCTAGCGGAGGTTATAAAGGAGGCTTTTAGTGTTATAAAATTGGCCAAAATTGTCAAAAGAACATTTTCTACAACATTCGTTTTCGGTAACAGAGGTTTTGGCGGAGCTTCTAGCAAAATTTTAGCACAACTAAAAAAAACTGGGCGACCGAAGGTTATTACAGATGTTTTTTTCATCGGTGCGCTAATCAAGTGTCAACGCATTGGTGCATTTTAGAGTGAACGCACCAGTATTGCAAACCTACCAAGTACTGGGAAGGAAAACAAATATTGGATGGCCCAAAGAGTTTAGCACTATCTTGGTGCGTGTCAGCTAGACAGTTGCCCAGGGGCAGTCGAAGGTGCATTCACTGAGCCGTTAAGGTCTAAAACCACACCGGGCGCACTGTAGGTGATACAATGCATCGAGTCATTCTAATTGGTATTGGGATTTGTGCAGTGCCCATAGGTCGTATCAACGCACTGGTGTGTAGTATTATACAAATACACCAGTGCACATTAGCACACAAACACACCGATTGTTCTAATTTGTATTTGGATTTGTGTGGTGCCCATAGCTCATATCAACGCACCAATGTGGAGTATTATACAAATGCACTGACACGCAGTATCACAAAAACACACTGACCATCATAATTGGTATTAGTATTTATGCGTTTCCCATAGGTCGTAGAAACGCACCAGTGAGAAGTCTCACATAAACGCACCAGTGCGCAGTATGACACAAACAAACTGAGAGTTATAATTGGTATTGGTATTTGTGCGGTGCCCATAAGTCATAGAAACACACAGGTGCACATTACAATACAAACACACCAATGCATAGTAACGGACACACACCAACGGTCATTTTGTATTTTTTAGAAACATCGACCTGTGACCATGCATTATTGTGATGTTTAAAAATTCATTATTCATCAAAATTTGACACATATCTTATAACAACATTCGTATTAATTAAATTTTTATTAGTGCATTTGAATGTGATGTTTGGATTAATTTGTTATATCATATCATAGTTATTGTGATTTTTTAAAAATTCATTATTCATCAAAAGATGACACATATCTTATAAAAGGATTCATATCAATTAAATTTTTATTAGTGCATTTGAATGTGATGTTTGGATTAATTTGTTATATCATATCATCAGATTTCACATCTCTTCATTATAATATTTAGTCATTCATATATTTAATCAATGGTGTTACATTTCACAACGACAATGGAGAACGCAATAGAATAAATTAAAATGTATTTTACTATATATATATATATATATATGAATAAGACACTCTTTGTCATACAAAATGGGACAGTTATTGGTATCCCTTTGTCTTTCAATTGGGACACTATGTTCATTACATTAAACAAAATGTTTGATTTCAGAGATAAATATTTCAAAAAATACAACGCCTTGCTTTGATATCCAAACATAATGATCATCATTCTTCGCTTGAATTCTTGTCACTGCTCGAGCTACTTTCATGAATTGGGTTGTTTTGAGGAATGTTTTGTTCACAGTGTTGATTGTTTTATTCTTCTTCACCTTCCATCTACAAACATAAAAATAAGTTGTAATGAGTGTATATACATTGGCGAGAGTGATGAAAATCGCAATATTAAATAATATACATCACTGTAAATCGAAAATAAATGATGTACCATAGCAATAATTGACTCATGAACTATACAGATTCTTTCAAAGCCAAATTTCATGCCATCTTCCAAGATTTCATTTGTTGGCGCAATTCCATACTTTGTTTCCTGTAAGTTTTATACCCCATAAAAAATCATATATTTAATATAAATATTTTTTTGTTCTATTAATTATAGACGGAACTAAGTAAGACAAGATCTATAGATGCTTACAAATTCCACAATTAATTTCTGATATGCTAACATATACTGGCAACCCATATTTAACCCAATGTCAATCAATTCGTTTGATGATTCTTCTTTGTATGTTAGCACCTGCTTGTAGACATTCAATGATGATTGTTGTAAAACAACTTAAAATATACAAAAATGAAATCTAGTTAAGTTGTTATAAGGAAGTAACAATTACTCAAAAACTTAGATATCAACCCTTTTCTTCCTTATTGTCCTGTTTTACGTGCTGAATGAGTTCCATTTTCTTTTCTTTTCTGCAAGAAAATACTTGAAAATTAATATTTAATGCTAAATTGTTTATTTATTGTACCTAATCGAAAAATTCAATGATTACATATTACATTTGAAGCACGTTGTTGTTGAGATGGTTCCTAGTGCGATGCAATTATGTCCATTTCTTTGACCATCTCCTTGTACACCTTTTTGGACTTTCCTACTGGCATATTTCTAATATCAGCTCGTTCATCCTTTGAGATTTTCACAATCTTCCTGAAAATGTAACATGACAATAAAATACTTAATTTTTATATTGATATATGAAAAGTAAATATAACAAAAGTGATATTTATAAATTATTGCTTTCTAGCAATATATACATATAATTCTAGAAAAACATTTAAAGGAATATTGCTTTTTCATTTCTTCTTTTTTGTTATTGTACGTTTTTGCTATTAAAAGTCTAACATGTCTCATTGACCAATTATTTAGAAACTCTTTCTATAGTTTAGATAAAATTTGGTTCTTGGAATCATTGGATTGATTTTTTTATTTTAAGTGGAAAGAACGTCTATACATTCGTTACACTAGATCCCTCAAAGTTTTGAAAAAGTTGTTCCCCCTTTCGTTAACCTCCAACACCACTCCAGATGAGCTAAGAAGCAATTCATTTTCATTTGCATGTTATATTTTTTTCTTTTCTTAGAACAAAGTTCCTTTTCTGAGTTGTTGGTCACTATAGAACATTAAAAATATGTGAATTAATAGATTGTTTGAAACATGGTATCTAATAATTTTAAGTATATTATTAATGAAAATTAAAAAAAGAAGCTCATATTGGATCGATAAAATTTTTTCATTTACCTGATTCATCCTTTTGCAATATTTCCATCAAGATTTTACGCTCTTTTGGTTCTGGATTAGAAATAATCTTATCGAGCTTAGTCATTTTGTGGCTGTCCATGATACACAATAAAAAATACATATGAGTTAAACTTACATAGAGTTTAAAAATAATATTTTTTGTAAATAATTTTCAAAGAACTTGCCTTTTTTGCTTTTCTTGATGTGCTATCAGTATTTTTGTTACTTGATCTCTTGTCAGCCATTTCTTTATCAATATTAAACCTGCACCATACCATTAATTAATATATTTTTATAAATAAATCATAAAATTTTCACGTAAAAAAAATATATCAAGAAACCGGTGTGCCTATAATGATGTACGCACCGACGTCGGTGTGACGTGTTCTTATAAACACACTGCCAAAATAGTAGAAACACCGTATAGTGCTCTATGTCAACAAGGAGCACCGGTGCGTTATATGTTAACTAACACACTAATTAACATAGAAAAATTAATAAAAATCCTCTAGTGTTAGGTTTTGTAGCATATGATGTCGTGGAGGGGGCGGTGCGACATATTCTCATAAACGCACCGCACAAACAGGGAACCATAGTACGATGCTCTCTCTCAACAAGGAGACCTGATGTGTTATATTTTAAATGGTGCACCGATTAACACAGACATAAATACAATTTTTTTTTTTGTCAAACAATACGTGTGTGGTGCGCTATAATGAAATAGCGTACCGATGCCCTATTTTACATATGGCGCACGGATTAAAAAAAATATGTTTTTGATTTTTTTAATGAAACAATACGTGCGCGGTGCCCCGTGTTAAAACAACGCACTGGTGTGCTAGTTTACACTGTGCACATCGATTAAAAAAAATCAGTTTTTTTTTTTAAATTCACGCAAGGAACGACATGGATTGGGATCTGACTATGCAAGTGGTCCCGCGGGTTAGATGTCATATATATATATATATATATATATATATATATATATATATATATATATATATATATATATATATATATATATATATATCTAAAATGAAAAACCCTAATTCTGAAATCATAGAAATAGGAAGAAACAAGGGCAGAAAGAAAAAGAATCAAGTGTTTAAAGTAAAATGGAATTTTTTTATTTTTATTTATTTGTTTTTTTTTTTTAATTTTTTAATTTTTAATTTTTTTTTTTAAATTTTAATATTATTTAATTTAATTTATTAGTTATTTAATTTATTATTTATTTATTTATTTCTTTTCTGAAAATGAACAGTAAATTTAAATTTTTTACTTACTGCGTAAAAAAAATTGTAGAAAATATAAAGTAAAATAAAATTTAATCACCAGATGGTTTGGAATTCTATGCTATAGGGTTTGAATCACCAGAGGTTTGGAATTCTGATTGTCTGAATAGTTCTATTTGAAAGTATTTCGTTGCTCCACAATGTTCTCGTGCTCTCTTGCTCCAGTTATGTCTCGTGCAAATCTCTCCCTGATTTTTTTTTTTGCAAAAATAATGAAATAATGAAAAGTGTTTACTATTTAAAGAATTTTTTTGTGAAATTAGTTTTTCAAAAATATTTTGCTGCCCATTTTTAAATTTACCACTTTTTTGTTCACTTCAAAAAAATATAGTTGCGTTTTTTTTAATTTACGGCTATTCGGCTCTGGTGCGTCAATTAATAACACCGCATCGATGCGATTATCTGTACATTAGCATGGATAACAGTAAGTCCATTTTTAAGGCACCGAAATTAATTTTAGGTGTGGACACCAAAATTTATTGTTGATTTTTCTCAAAGCAGGGAGAAAATATCATAATTATATCGACTGGACAATTCTTCAAAATCCAGCTCGTTTCATAATATTTCTCAAAGTCCATCATGGTGTTCTCCCTATCCATCTCGAGACATAATATTTACTTCAGATTTTATTTATATTTTCATTATCTAACTGAGTCTATGTTTTTTATCCATGTCAATCAGCTTAATAAAATTTATAATGTATACAAATTTGCAGGTTTGTGCAGATTCATATTCAAGTTCAGATGCACAAAATATTCAAACAACTCCAAAACGTCAGAAGCTCTTATCAGGAGCAACATACCATAAGGCGCATTTGGTAGATAAAAATGGTCAACCGCTTCATCATGCCAATTGTAACAATATTGCATCTTCTAGCCACAATCATGGGACAATGATGGTAATAATAATTGTTTGGTATATCAATGTAATTATTTCAACGTCAAACCAATTAATCATGCATTGTCAACATGCTTACTAATTAATATCATAAATTTTGTACTAATCATGTTCAAATATATTTTTAATTTTTTTTAGGATTCTAGTGATGATGAGCGACCTACCCACCATCTTTCGTTACACCCCACGACAATGTCAAATCGAGAGAAGGTTGAATTAAGAGAAAAAAATCAGAGAGGAACGATACCAAGAATGGTTGAATCAACCACCTATTCAATTCCCACTACGTCCAGATTCACCAATTAGGAATGACTACAACAATAGTAGTTCTTCACAAGCTGGCAATGGAGGAAATCAAATAGAGGTTGGTATGGATGATTACTGAAGGGATACGAGTGCCATGGAGATAATGTTGTTAGATGCATTCCAGAATGATGATTAGCTAGGAGATGATGGTCATATCGCTGATACCTTTTTCAAAAGCCTTAAATTTGCTTCCACCACCCCTCTCTTTGGACCTGACGGTCAGCCAAAGTCTACCCAGTTGGAGACAACGATGTTACTATACAACTTGAAAGCAAAGTTTGGCTTGTCGAGTGCATGTTTCTTAGAAATTTTGAGGTAAGTTATAACCATAAAGTCCTCCCTTATATTTTGAGAAATATAATCACACAATGAAAATTACAAATGGTCAATTTTATGAACTTTAATAATTATATCAGCATTAATGTACAATTAATACTGTCCCATCCATGATCACCAACTACGGGTTATTCAAAGTTAAGGTTCTTCCGAGTGATAATGTCTTGCCTGGTAGCTACGAAGAGGCAAAGAAATTGTTGAAAATGTTGGGTGTTGAGTACATATCATATCATGCATGTCCAAATGATTTATTCTATATAGAGGAGAATACGCAGACAAATAGATATGTCAGAAATGTGGGCATGACAGGTATGATAAATCAAAAAATAAGGGTAAATCATGTGGTCCTCCTTTTAAGATATTGAGGCACATACCTATAATCCCAAGGACTCACAAGATCTTTCACTGCAAAGAATTAGCTATGTTGCAAGGATGGCATGCCTTACACAGAAGTGAGTTGGGATTATGTGAATCCCAACAGATTCAATAGCCATGAAGCATATAGAGGATACATGGCCCGAAAAATTCAAGGATGAAGCATCAACCCATATTCCCTCCAGAACACCAAATATTCTGTTTGGCCTGTAGTAGTGATCAGTAACAATATTCCCCCATGGTTGTCTCTGAAGAATGAACATCTTATGTTGGCTCTCATAGTCCCTAGTAGAAGACAAGTGAAGAATATGGATGTCTACTTACAACCACTGGTAGATGAATTGAAGGAATTATGGGATGGGATAAATGTATACGATGTATCAAGAACCATCACAATAGAGAGGAGTTTTACGTTGTATGGCATATTTGCTTACGCGACACATGATTATCTAGGCTTAGGAGTTTGCTCTGGTAAATTACATGTTTATTGATTTGTTTATATGCGTAACAATATTCTTTCGCATATTAGTTATTTAATTCATTGTAATTGTTCTGATATTCATGATATTCTTTAATGTGCCATGCATATTTATTGTATACAATAATATCGCTGGTCTTGTACCAAAAGGGTATTTTGGATGTAAATGTTGTGGACCTTCTCTGAAAGCTAGATGGTCCAACGACCTACGAAAGCCAATGTATGACTGCTCTAGGGTATTCCTCCCAGAAGAGCACCCTTACAGAAGAGAAACATCCACTTTCAATGGTAAATGAGAGAGAACCCAAAGGCCTCCAATAACGACACCAATTAAATGACATAGAGCATATGAGAGAGAGAAGGAGAAGGAGTTCCTAGAAATGTTCGATTCAAATGGGGAGCCTATGTTCAATGATCCAGAATTCTACGACACTTATGTTGAGACATTTCCCATTGGGATGAAAAGGAAATCTATATTTTATAACCTCCCATATTGGGAGCATCTTAAGATTACCCACTTATTATATCCCATGCATATATTTAAAAACATTTCATATTCTTTATGGAGGCACATATCATCGAAACAAAGTGACACATTGGCTGTTAGGAAATATCTTATCACTTCAAAAACTAAAAATAAACATTGGCCAAGACAATTAGAAATTATAGGATCAGAGGCAAGCACTGGTCCCTCTAATTCAGGGTATTTCAAAGAAGGTGATATCCCATGTATTTAAAAAAAATATGATATTTCTTTGGCAAACGAAGTTATAATGGGTGTGAAGGTGCCATCTTCATATGGGTCTTCACTACGGCGCTACTTCACCATGGATGACCATTTGCCGGGGTTGAAATCGCATGACCATTTGAATCTTCTAAGAGTACGTATAATGTAAAAAATATGATTTTATTATTTGTTATATTAATAAATTTTATCCCATGCAGGGATAATAAAACATAACTAATTTTGAATATTATTGCACATGTTTATAAATTTGTAGTGTAATTATCCTTTGTTCGTGCGTGGGTGTGTGAAACATGAATTACCCCAAGACCTAGGACGTGCCATATCTAAATTATCTGCATTTGTACGTTGGATCACGTCAAAGGAGATTCATGTGGCTAGCATTCCACAGTGGCGTCAAGAGCTAGTTGAGATTGTTTGTATGTTTGAGAAGGAACTACCAACGAGTTTCATGGACTTGCAGGTTCATCTTCTAATCCACCTAGTAGATGAGGTTTAATTAGTTGGGGTGGTTTCTTGTCATTTGATGTTATTCTTAGAGAGGTACATGAAGAAATTGAAATGTTTTGTCCAACAAAGGGAAAAAGGGTCTATGGCAGAGGGGTACATATCATATGAGTCTTTCTATTATGCCAGTGAGTATATCAATCATATCGATAACATACCAGGTGTGATGATTTTGGACAATGAAAGGGATGAAGACAAAAGATAAGGGGAGCTTCTCCAAACAAATAGAAAAAGGCGATTGATAAAGAGTAAGCGACTTATAGTTTTTCAAATTTACACAATGTAAATATTCATGTTGAACTTCAATATAATGTATATTTTGATCTCATATGTACTATATGTTGGTTTTATTTCATCAACGAATGTAGAAATTGAAGCAATCAATAAATTCATTCTTTACAATTCCGAAGCGACACAGCCGTGTGTCGCATTGTACGAAAAAAAGAGGATGAAATGGGATTGTGATAGGAAAGAATTCAGACGATTGAATGGTAGAAGTGTGCCTTATCCTGATCATTTAAAAGAAACAACAATTGGGTTGCTGACCAAGTCAGAGAGAAATACGGTGCAATCGGTCGTTACCCGCGTGCTGAAGAGGATGCACTAAACGTAGGGATTGGGTGCACCCACTCGGTAATAATCTATTTATGTGCATTTTAAACTTAATAATGCACATTTTAAATGTAATTACATCTATATTTCATATTTTAACTGTTGGGTTATTATAAGACACATGACACTATGATTTTTTTAAATTTTTTTATAGGTGCATTTGTTCCCATCTATGTGGGCATATGGACACTATTTTCGCACACAAAACGCTGATGATGGACACATGACACAAGAATGTGGAGTGGAAGCCGAGTTCGATCAATCTAGTCAATCTAGCCACTGTGATCAAAACCTAGTACGAGGGACGTTAGGTTACATCAGAAAGATAGAAGAGAGCATTGAAGTGGATTTCTCTTCTTTCCATTGTGTTATTTTTAGGTGAAAGTGGTGGGACAAATTTGATTGGAATAATGTAAAGGAAGAGCGCAATAGTAGGTTGATATGTATCAACTCAGAAAGATGTGGGATGAAGCTAAGGAGCCCTGTGTTTTCCCCAAACACTGCAACCATGTGTTTTTTACCCAGATGTGTTTGATAGGGATTGGTGGTTCGTATTGAGACATGAACATAGATCAAAACATATTTTTGAGAATAATAGTGTTATCATGCCAAGAGAGTTGAAGATAATGAGGGAGATCATGAGAACCAAGAGTGATATGGTACATGTGTTATTTCATCATTTATACTTTTTAAGATGGGTTTTTATAAAGAAGAAGACTTAATTACCTTACAACTAATACTATTTTTTTCGAAACATTATAATATGTATTTTGAACTAATTGGTAATTTGCATTGTGTTAATGTTAAAATCATTTCACTTGATAATTTGCAATTATGTTGATCTCGAAAACAATGACGTACTGTATAAAGTTTTTTTTTTTGTATGTAAGATTATAATAAAATAATGATAATTCTAAAGTACATGAATTTATTTGCATTATTTTCTAAACTTTATTATGTTACAAAAATTCATATTATTCTAGATTTATTATTTTACAATTATTTATATTCATACAAATTTACAACTTTACAATTATGGTAATTTAACAATATTTACGGTATACATTTTACTTACAGTAGTTATGGTTCAAAATTGACAATTAATTTACAATTTTACAAATTTACAAATTTAAAATTTTTAATAAAATCATTTCACATTAATACAATTAAAATTTTCACATTAATACAATTAAAATTTTATAAATATTTTACATACAATGACAATTTAAATTAGAATTAGAATTAGAATTACAATTTTACAATTTCACATACAATTATAATTACAATTTTAGAATTTTACATATAATTACAATTACAATCATTTCACATTAATACAATTAAAATTTACAAATATTTTACATACAATTACAATTAAAATTAATATTAAAATTTTAGAATTTTACATACAATTACAATTACAATTTTACAATTTTATATATATACAATTACAATTAAAATTAAGATTACAATCATTTCACATTAATATAATCAAAATTTTACAAATATTTTACATACAATTAGAATTATAATTTTACAATTTCACATACAATTACAATTTTAGAATTTTACATACAATTACAATTACAATTACAATTTTAGAATTTTACATACAATTACAATTTACAATTACAATAATTTCACATTAATACAATTAAAATTTTACAAATATTTTACATACAATAACAATTAAAATTACAATTTTACAATTTCACATACAATTACAATTAAAATTAAAATTAAAATTACAATTACAATTTTAAAATTTTACATACAAATACAATTTTATAATTTTACATATATACAATTACAATTACAATCATTTCACAATAAATTAAATATTATAATTACAATTAAAATTTTACAAATATTTTAGATACAATTACAATTAAAAATAAAATTACAAATACAATTACAATTTTACAATTTTACATACAATTAAAATTAAAATTGCAATTACAATCATGACATAATATTTAATAAATATGATCCGGATTTATGCATGAACGCAATAAAATAAACATATAACCATAAATACAGAGATGCAATGGAAATAACACTTCATTTCATTAATATCAAAGAAATGAAATTTTCTTACAGACGGAATGGAAATAAAACTAGCTAGGGCGCTGGTAGCTATCTCTAAGAAGAGATGTGGCGGCTACAGGCCTCTGAACTGAATTACAATGAGGCTTGAGGGCCTATTTATTATTTAGAAACAATGGGGAATCCTAAACAGCCAAAAACCTAACCCTAGGAGATGAAGCGCCAAAACTATGGGCCTCGTTTTGGTAAATTGGTGTTTCAACTTCCCAGGGGCATAACTTTGGCATACGATCTTCGTTTGACGCGTACCATACCTCGTTAGAAAGATCTATCCGAGGAATACAGATTTTGAATGAGCAACATCAATCCACAGACCCATGTTTCTTTCTATTTTCCCAAAAAAATGTCGTTTAGGGCCTCAAAACGGCTCCGGATGTTCAGGACCCGAAAAACAGCTAAAAATGGTAAGTTGTGTTGAAACTGAAAAATTGAAAGAGACAATGGTGGGGCCCCAAGTGGAATATGTGGGTGACCACCAATATCCACCTGGATCATTCCTCCCCCCTTAGGAAGCAATGGTCCCCATTGCGTTAAGTTCCTCCATGAGATGAGGAAATTTCTGCTGAACTTGGTCCCTGGTGAACCACTTTCCTTGGTGCGGGAGTTGGCCAGCTTTGACAACCCGATATAGTTGGATCTTCTGCTTGCGAGTGTTCTTGATTTGCATGTCCATGATGCAATCTGTGGTGGCCTGTTCCATGCAGTCTGGATTTAACTCAGTTGGTGTGAGTTGTTCTGCAATGTCCGAGGTGTTCAGTAGAGGTGGGAAGTAAGGACGAAGGCGATCCACATTGAAGACTGGGTGCAGACCAAGGAATGGTGGAATACTGAGCTCGAATGCATTGTTCCCTACAGCCTTGGTGATGGTGTACGGCCCGTATCGGAGCGGGCGAAGCTTGCGGTGGGGTCCAGTGAGGCGCTCCTTCTACAAATGTAGCCATACTTTGTCACCCACCTGGAAGTTGTGTGGCACCCGGTGTTGATCATGGCATTGCTTGTACTTGGCATTGGCTCTGTCCAATATATCATGAACCTGTTGGTGGATGTGTTGAATGCGCTCGATGAAGCTACTTGCTTTGTCAACTTCAGACTGGACATGAGCTGAATCAGCCTGAGCAGCTGCAAATGGCATGGCTACGTTAATGGGACATAGTGGCTGGAATCCCAAGCCCACCTGAAAGGGGCTATGGCCAATTGAACTGTGGAGAGCCCGGTTATAACTATGTTGTACATAAGGGAGGCTCTCGTCCCATGTGCGTGGATGCTTTGAATTGTACATGCACAGAATGTGTACAATCATTCTGTTGACGATCTCTGTCTGGCCATCTGTTTGGGGATGGAAAGCTATGGACTTGGTGAGCTTTGTGTCCATCATTGACCAGAGGCTGGACCAAAATGTGCTGAGGAACCTGCTATCTCGATCTGATATGATAGACTGTGGGATCCCAAAGTGCACCCACACTCGTTCAAAGAAGAGTTTAGCAGTGGCTTCTGCTGTGATATTCTTCTTACAAGCCGCCATAATGGCCATCTTCGAGAATCTGTCAACGACCACGAAAACACAGTCATTTCCATTCTTAGTAGAAGGCAGGCCCGACATGTAATCCATGGAGATGGATTCCCACGGTCGACTAGGGGTAGGTAGTGGAGTATATAGGCCTTGATTCTTGATGGTCGGTTTGGCAATGGCACAAGCAGTGCAGGATCTGATGTGCTTCTCGACATCCTTTCGAAGGTTCGGCCAATAGAAATACTTATGTAGTATTGCTACTATTTTCTCGACCTCGAAATGCCCAGCGACTCGACTGTAGTGTGCTTCCCATATCATCTTGGCACGCTCGCTTGAAGGAACACAAAGGTGTCCCAGGTGACATAAAAGTGCATCTTGGAGGTGAAAATTTGGAACTTGCGTACCCCCCAAGAGTGCCTTGTAAGTGTGGCTGAATTCTCGGTTACTCTCATAGAGAAGCGACCAATCAGAAGTCTCATGCCCACAAGAGTTGAGAATAGTGGTGAGTGCCACGAT
Source organism: Pinus albicaulis (assembly GCA_034641835.2). Lineage (NCBI taxonomy): Eukaryota > Viridiplantae > Streptophyta > Pinopsida > Pinales > Pinaceae > Pinus > Pinus albicaulis. The sequence goes on along the minus strand of CM076583.1, from coordinate 800,699,927 downwards.
CAGTGGTCGGCTGAGGTAGTCTGCAACATTATTGGTGCTACCCTTCTTGTACTTGATGTTCAAATGAAACTGTTGCAGATATGTGGACCACTTCTGATGGCGATCATTCTGTAGCTTCCCTTGTGTCTGTATGAAATGCAGGGGCTGGTGGTCTATGTGGATGATTGTTTCCTTCCCCAAAATGTAATGCTTCCATTTTCGACAGGCTTGCACAATGGAATACATTTCTTTGTCATAAGTGGGATACTTGCGAACTGTGTCAGATAATGTCTCACTGTGATATGCCACTGGATGTCCCTGTTGAGTAAGAACTGCCCCAATAGCATAGTTAGAGGCATCTGTCTCGATCTCAAATGGTTGTTGCAAGTATGGTAATGTGAGCACTGGGGCAGAACAAAGGTGATTTTTCAATTCTGTGAATGCCTTCTGTTGAGGTTCCGAACAAAAGAATTTTACTCTCGCTCCTCCCTTGGTGACTTGACTCAAAGGCTAAGTGATATGAGAGAATCCCAACATGAACCTACGGTAGAAATTAGAAAGACCCAGAAAGCTACGGAGCTCTGTTATAGTGGTTGGGGCTGGCCAATCCCAAATGACTTGGATCTTGGCTGGATCCACATGCACCCCTCTTTCATCAATAGTGTATCCCAGATATTGAACCTGGGTCATGCCAAAAGTGCACTTCTCCAAATTGGCACACAACTTGTGTTTCCGCAGTGTTTGGAGGACTTTCTAGATGTGGTGAAGGTGCTCTTCCCATGTCTTGCTGAAGATTAGAATGTCATCCAAGTACACCACTACAAATGAGTTGGTGAATGGATGCAAGATGTCGTCCATCATCCTCATGAAGGTTGCAAAAGCATTTGTCAACCCGAAAGGCATGACCAGCCATTCGAAAAGGCCTTCCTTGGCTTTGAAGGCAGTCTTCCACATATCAGAGGGTTCAATTGGTACCTGGTGATACTCAAACTTCAAGTCGATCTTGCTGAAATATTTTTCACCTTTGAGTTGGTCCAGAAGGTCATCAATCCGTGGGATCGGGTACCTATTCTGGACAGTGATCTTGTTCAGCGCCCGATAGTCAATACAGAGTCTCCACATCTTATCCTTCTTCTGTACCAACACGATCGGGCTCCCACAGGGTGATGAACTTGGTCGGATGTGACCTTTCTGCAGCGGCTCCTGAATCTACCTCTTGATTTCATCGTTCTCCAGAACAGATCGCCGATAGATCGGTCCATTGGGTAGCGACGCACCTGGGGTCAGATCAATCGGGTGCTTGACCTGACAGTGCAGAGGAACCCTTGTGGGTGAGGTGAAGTTGTCACCGTACTCCTCCACAACCTTATCCATTTGTTGTTGTCGTGTAGAGGAGCCCTGTTTGGAGATCGTAGCCACAGTCTTCTTCTTGCCCTGGGGCCGGATCATCAGGAAAACGAATTTCCTAGTTTGGGAAATGAGCTTACTACATTGTTTTGCAGTAACCAAAGAGATAGCTGCAGGAGGTGGTACCTCTGGTATCCTGTACAACTTATTTCCCAAGGTAACAATAACAGCGCGAGGCCGAGACTCATACACAGCATGATGCTTCCACAAGTATGGTTGTCCTAATAATACATCAAAAACATCAATAGGAGCAACGTCACATAATACCTCATCCGTGAAGGGCTTGATGCTATAGGGAAGGCGGCACTGCTGGCTGACGCGGAGATCTCGTCCTTGGTGAAGCCAACCGATGGTGTATGGATGTGGGTGAGCTGTGGTCGGCAAGCCCAACCGCTTCACGGCGTCTGCTGAAATGAGGTTCTTTTGGCTCCCATTGTCGACAATGAACTGTACCGGGGAGCCCTTTACCCACATCTGGGAGTGGAAGAGACGTTCCTCCTCCTCTGGATCTTCCGGTTCCTCCTTTTGGATCTTCGTAGTGGCAACAGTGGCGTTGGGCTCCGCATCAATAATTTGTTTCCCTTTTTCATTCGCCTTTTCAGGTTCTGATTCGGAGTCAGAGCATGCATCTGACTCAGAAGCCCTCATCTCGGCCACTAGCGACTGCTTGGCCCAACACTCACTTGTGTTGTGAGTGGAGCTCTTATGGAACTCACACCACTTTCCCGTGTCCTTCTTTGGCTTTGCGGTGTTGTTATTTTCTTGTGGCTTCGACAGGTTGTCTTGAGTCACCATGCCTTGGCTCTGTCCTTTGTTCTGCGGTTTGGGAGCACCTTTCCCTTGCTTTTGATTCGCAGATCCAAAGTCTCGCTTCTTCTGTTTGAATTTCTGCTCAATCTTGGCAGCATACCGGTATGCCGTACCAAGCGAGGAGATATCGAGGAACTCCATTTCCTCCTGAATGTATCTGTGCAGACAACTGCGATACTTTAGCACCAAATGTTTCTCTGAATCTTTGATACCCAACTTTGTGCGCAGGGTATGGAACAGATTCGTCGGCTCATGCACATCTTGATCCCTTTGTTGTCGCAGCGTGGTCCATTGTATGTACTTGTCCTCATAGCTCCCCACGGGATAGTACTATTCCTTGATGGCGTCTTGGAAAGAATTCCAAGTTGGTACGGCCGAGAACAGAGAGGGTTCTGTCTGGTCCTTTTTTTTTTTTTTTCTCTGGAGTGGGTTCCGTAGGTTTCCCACCAGTCCTTAACATGGGGGGTAGCTTTGAGGAGTGCAAAAATAATCTTCTCCCGGTCTGAAAAGTCATGAATGGAGAAATATCCTTCTAATAGATTCAACCATCTATCTACGGCATCTACATCTATTTGACCCTCAAATATGGGAATGTAAAAATTTACTTGTACCTTAAAAGGAGTCACACCTCCAGAGTGGGCGGATGCGGATACCTGCACCATCGGTGGGCAATGAATTGAAGGATCTGGGAAAAGTTATCCATCATCGCGTTCCTTTGTTTTTCGAGGGCCTCCTCGAGTAATATTTTGATAGGATCTCCTGCTCCCTCATCTTTCTTTTCGTCCCCCATGGGCGTCCGTCGGGGTTTGTGAGGCTGATCTTGCAAAGGTTCCACCAGATTGAGCCCTAACTCCTTATACCCTGACCTCGTTGGGGACATGCAAAGAAGGATCGAGAAAAAGCAGACCGCTCTGATACCACTGATCTGGATTTATGCAGGAACGCAAAAAAATAAACATATAACCATAAATAATGATATGCAGCGGAAATAGCACTTCATTTCATTAATATCAAAGAACTGAAATTTGCTTACAGACAGAATGGAAATAAAACTAGCTAGGGCGCTGGTAGCTATCTTTGAGAAGAGATGTGGCGGCTACATCCCTCTGAACTGAATTACAATGAGGCTCGAGGGCCTATTTATTATTTAGAAATAATGGGAAATCCTAAACAGCCAAAACCCTAACTCTAGGAGATGAAGCGCCAAAACTATGGGCCCCGTTTGGGTAAATTGGTGTTTCAACTTCCCAGGGGCATAACTTTGGCATATGATCTCCGTTTGACGTGTACCATACCTCGTTAGAAATATCTATCTGAGGACTAAAAATTTTGAACGAGAAACATTAGTCCATGGACCCATGTTTCTCTCCGTTTTCCCAAAAAACATCGTTTAGGGCCTTAAAACAGCTCTGGAAGTTCAGGACCTGAAAAAATGCTAAAAATAGTAAGTTGTGCCGAAACTAAAAAACTGAAAGAGATAATGGTGGGGCCCCAAGTGGAATAGGCGGGTGACCACCAATATCCACCTGGATCAAAATATCATGATTTAATATTAAAAATAAACATCATGATCATGATAACCATCGTACAAAAAACATTCAAATTTGCTAACATCATATAATCATCGTGATCATGATCATCTAAAAAAACACATGCATTGTATAACATCATCACAACACAAACATCAAATATACATCTCATGTCAAATAACTACTATCACATACACATTTATGTGCAAGATGCACATTAAATGAACATATCTAACGTGACCTAACAATATACACATCATGATGATCATTAACATGTAAATTAAGTACAACTGCAACATGAACATAAAACACATGGACCATATATATATATATATATATATATATATATATATATATGTATGTATGTATGTATGTATGTATGTATATGTATGTATGTATGTATGTATGTATGTATGTATGTATGTATATATAATGTCAAAAATATACAACTGTAATATAAATGTCAAATATCAGCTGGTGGTACATCAATAGTAGTACTAGTCGAGGCCTGCTCACCTAATGGTGCAACCTCGATAAGCTCAAATAGATGTCGATCATCACGCACCTGCTGATCTAGAGGTGCCTCATGCTGATCAGGATCAACTGCCTGCTCATGATGACTCGACGTGGATGGTCCAGCCTACTCATGATGACTCGACGTGAATGGTCCAACCTACTCAAGATCATGATTGCTAGATGCTGCAGGCTTCTCATGATGAGTAAATGTGGATGGTCCATCCCGCTCATGATCATGATTGCTAGTCGATGCTGCAGGCTGCTCATCTTCGACGTGAGGTGAACGATGATCACTTCGTTGATCATGATCATTAGATGATGCGCCGTTGCTCGACTGTCGACGTACTGCATCTTGACTATGCCTACGTCGAATGACCCTCCTCAACTGCGCCACTAAGATGGTAGCTCCAATGACATGCCGCATCAGGGTCAACATATCACGTGGCATGCCTCTCCATATTGTTGTCAGCCTATCATCGATCTATATCTCTTTGATAGTGGCTGACCTGACTCCCTCCTCCAATAGGAGTCAACAGAGTTGGTCACCCAACTCCATCCTAAATCTAGTGTCAGGCCTACGCCTCACACCCACTGGTACCTGCGCATGATCATGAGGAATAGCTCTGTCACCGGCTTGATCTACCGCATCTGCCATCTCCTGATCGCCATCAAGATATACACCTGGATCATTTGGTAGCAGTGGCATCTCATCACCAAAAAATGACCCAATATCTACAAAATATATATAAGTACATAACAATAATTAGACAATTTCATTAAGCAATTTAATAAAAACAAGTTAAAGAACATGTTAGAATAAATTTAAAGAAAACACTAATATTACCTCTATCATCCGGTGACTCATCAACTGTGAAGAGGATGTTGGCACACCCTCGCCAATCTAAACCAGCATACGGACAGGGGACCAGAACGAAGGCATGATCATCAACACTAGATAACAACTCCAGTGCATCACTAGATATCCTCGTAGAAAAGTCCAACTCACCCCTCTTGGGCATCATCTATCCCCACGTATGCATCGGTACATGCAACATTGACCTATGAGGTTGCCGAAAAAAATTAAGCCTCGTCTCTGCAAACCTATCAAAAAATAAGCAAATAGCTTTGAAGAAAAAGGGAATTTCACCCTCCCTTGTTCCTGAGCATGAAACCTATCTAAAGTTGTACAGAATTGCCACAAAAAAATCGTAGACCACCTCACAAGTCATGGCACCTATAATAAAGAATCAACATAAAATAAAAGTGAGAAAATAATGTGTTTCCCATCATTGGTATGGTGTGCAATGGTCGAAATCAATAGTGAGAGGCACCTCACCTCCTCTCCACCAAATGAAGCAATACGTAACTAACCACCAGAGACCTGAAAATTTGCAGGAGACAGTATATTGGTGCTAATGTATCTCTGGGAGTACACAAACTGAATCCTTGGTGCATAACTGACAGGGACCTTTGGGAACGAGGGAAAATCCTGCCCTCTCCTCAATACGCCAGTAATAAAATACATGTCCTCCTCAGTTGGTGCGTACCACTAGTTAGGACCAACCCAGAAAGCCTGTCGGTGGGCATTCCACCTGAAGATATGATGACACAATAACCCATTATGGCCCTTCAGGTATGTAGCCTCCTCATAGAACTTGAGGAGGCCTACCTCCCTTATGAGCACCTGTGTGATTTCCGTAATAGGATGAGGGTACATAAGTCTCTCACTCTCTCGTGCCTCTCACAGGTGAACCACGTTATACTAGTCCGCCATATGTTCTTGTTGTTCCCTCTCTTCTCTCCTTTGATGTCGTTGAATGATTCACGTATTAAATACAATTTTTATATTAAATGAGACATGTAACAGTCGGTACACCAAAAAAAACAGTGATGCACCAGTACCAGTGCATCTGTTTTTATCACGCACCGTCTGTCAGGAAATTTTCAGTGCACCGCACAACATGAACTGTACTTTATCAAGCAATGCGTTGATGAAACTATCCATCCCAGGGCGGATAATTACGTCAACGCATTGCCAAACATCAGTTAATGGTCAACGATGTAGTCTTTTAACCGATCACACCATTGACTATGTAAAAATTTGGGAGGGCAGTGCGCTGACCAAACTACTTGCCCCGAGGTGGATATTTTCGTCAGTATACCGCCATTCTAGCATCATTACATGGTCAACGGTGCGGTGGTATAACCGATCGCACCGTTTACTATGTACCAGTACCGGGAGGGTGGTGCGCTGACCAAACTATGCGCCCCAGGGCGTATAGTTTAGTCAGCACACCGTCCTCCTGAAATAAATACACGGTCAATGATGCGGTCGTTTACATGAATACACCATTGACTATGGACTAGTGTCCGGAGGGTGGTGCGCTGACCAAAATATCCGCCTTGGGGCGCATATTTTGGTTAGCGCACCGCCATCTCGAAGTTGGACATAGTCAACTGTGCGGCTAGTTAACCGACCACACCCAATTTATGTATTTAAAAAAAAACACTGTGCCCTGCTTTGGTACCACACTAGAATTGATGCAGTTATCGTTAGCATCAGTTGTGGTGTGGCCTACAAATTTACAGGCAGCACCGCGAATCGGTGCGAGCCGAAGGGCTCAAGCGCATTGCACGAGATTTTAAAAAAAGGGTGAATTTTAAGTTTTTTTACAAAAATAATCTTCTAAAAATGATTTTAAAATGGGTTGGATAAATTTTTATTCTTTTCAAGAACCTCCCACTTAGTTAAACAAATAAAAGATCTAGCTTGTACTTGATATTTTGCGGAATTTATGCTTAAAATAGGTGTATTATTTTTAACCATTTAAGTGTCTTAAGTCCATTTGTTCTTGCTGAATTTAAACATGTATACAAACAATATAATGCAACAATAAAACATCCACACATTAAGTAAAATTAATCTAGGAGTTCACCCGAATATCGTGGGCTATGTCTCCTTGAGCTTTTGTCATCTTGACTTGGCTCTTTGGGATTATGGTAAAGTGTCTTTTACAAGTTCCACACTTAACTCCAATGGATACTGAACCGATCCAATGGGCTTAGAATACCATCTATATCCCTTTCATGGCTGTCCTCACTCTGCAAACAGATCTAGGCTCCCTTAGACTTGATTCCTTCTGTTAGTGCACTGAGCTAAAATGAGCTTCTACATGGCACTAAATCCTTCAGAATTATTTTAATTTTCCTAAAACCACATCTACTATCTTCATCACACATCAGACACCAAATATCGACTGATCATTTTCTCAAAACGAGCACTGCATCCCCAAACTAGGCCTTCCTCCATGGTTTGCCCAGGGTTGCCCAAAACTTCCCTTCAGCTTCTCAAGCTCTATAAGTCTTAAAATGGCTCTAAAAATCCTTTAATTGGATTCATAATGCCAAAATTATTCAGGTTAGACTATTTTTTCACTGAAAATGGCCTCCGGCTGCTTCGGTTTCACCTCTAACACTTGTCGGCACCCCTTGACACTAGGGTCACTAGAAACTTCTCTGATGGGTTATTGACCTCTATAAGTCCTCAAAATATTCTGTAACCTCCTTCAATGGATTCATAAATTTTTTTACAGTCATAAATGACTATTGGTTCGTTGCATATGGTCTCTAGTGCCCTGGCTAGGCCTTGAATTACTGCTGGCAAAAGCTGACACTAATGGCCCCTGGAACTTCATTAAAGCTTCTCGGCTTTATAAATTACTCTAAAGGATTTGAAAACCATATCATTAGTTTTATAACATCTGAAATATCCAAAATTGACTATTGGATTGTTGAAAAAGACCTCCAACTCCCCTGGCTAGGCCTCAAATTGTTGTTGCCCCTTGATGGCCCTAGTGGTCCCTTGAACTTCACTGATGAAAAAACCTGCTTAGAGGCTCTATGATGGCTCTGAAACCTACTCCATTGAGTCTGTAATGTTGGAGATAGTCGAAATTTACTATTGGCACTCCAAAATTGGGAGAATATAGCTCCAGATAGAGCCGAAACAAGATTTTTCCTAGAGTCCCCTACATCAGCTCCACCAAATCTGGAGCACTCCAGTTAATTAGAGATAAAATGGGAAACCTCCCTAACTTTAGCACGCTGCGAAATTAAGCGCTGGTTTATCCTGAACATTAATTTGGTGGTTAGCACTGTTGGGCACATGCATTCATAAAATCTGCAGTCATTAAATTTGGAGTGGAAACCACACATTGAACTGGGGTTTAACCTTTTTAAACTTGCATTAGGGTTGGTGTTAACCAAAACCGTCACTGTCGGGCTTATCGCCATATGAATGCTCCAAAATTCCGGTGGGATTAAATATGATGGTTAGCGTGTAGCGCTGGGTCACAACTGGTGGTCGTATGAGGGGGGGGGGGGGGGGCTGGCCTCCTAAACCCTCGAATCGAAAGGCGTTAAAACATAAATATAACCCGTGCACTTACATTGTAAGAACTAAACGGTAAACGAGACGGTTAAAATGGCTGCACGCGAGCTCGGAGGTCAGGGGTTTGACTCCAGTGGGCTCCATAAAAATTTTAATGAACCATTCTAGGGCCACGTGGCGGCCTCCGGGCCTGCCATGTGGTAGATTCTCATTGGTCAAAACTTCAAAATTCAACTCTTCATGCAATAAGACCGCGCCAAGTGTCAATTTACGATTGGACCAAATGGAATATTTTGGGGAATATTCCAAGAACATTCCGTGGAATATATATATTTTTTAATTTCCCAAAATTTCCAAGTCAAACTTGGTCAAAGTCTAGTTTTTATAGTTTATTGGAATTTTATAACTGCGATAACTTCTTCATACGATGTCAATTTTTTGAACCGTTCATGGTGCCAGAATCAAGAAGACGAGATCTATCCGGTTGCTCAGGTTTGGCACACTTTCAAACATTTTCAATTTTGAGCTATCATTCTGGTCCATGATCCAATTCTGATCACACCTCCCCATTTGGAATATTTTGGACCCTAAAAGACTGATATACTGATCTGTACTGTAGATGAGAGTACAACATCCTCTTCTTTTCAACCTCCATACACTTTCCTTGCATGGCTAGTGCCTTTGAACCACAAATTGAAGGTAGTCAACACTTCCCTTCTTGGATGCGCTTGTCCTCCTGTCAAGAACTGTCTTCCTTGCACTCACTCAGAAATTTCTGGCGAGAAATTTGCAGAAGGTAGCTGAACATCACTTCCTTGATCATTGATCCAAGGTGGCTCAAACAAACGTGAGATTACAACATATATACATGCATACATAATCGAAATTTTCATATGTAGAAATGAGTATGTCTTACTGTGTCAATAAGTCCAACCATTTCTCACCAAGCCACTTCCATGGAAAATTTTGTTGCTGCAAATATTCTTCATGTGAAACATCCATTCTCACACCAATGATGGAATCCTTGGTTCCACTTTCGCCAGTCTTTCTTTCCTCTTGCTTGTGCTTGGGACGATTAGTTGGATGCAATGTCCAACATTGGGAAATAACATGTCCCCTCTTCTGGCAATGTGTAAAAGTCTTACGCACTTTCTTTGCAAGTTTCCTTTTCTTTATCTGCTTTCTATATTCCTTCTTCCTCATTCAGTATCTCTAAACATCATGGTTAAACCGACCATAATGTGTACAACAACTCTTTCTTCCATTTAAGAATGCAAAATTGTCATGCCTTGCAGAAACATAATCAACATGACTATGAGAAGAATTATACCTCATATGCTGCTTTGCATGTCCATCCTTTTTTCCATCTTGACGAGATGAACTAGTAGAGCAGCTTTATCTTTATCTAGGGATAGATAGATCTATAGCTGGAGCGATGGCGGGGAAAGTTTTACGGGCATAGTTAATATGTGAACTCTTCTTCACTATTGATACTAGCATATATATATATACATTTCATACCATTGTAATTTTGAATCTAGATATGTAATCCGATGATGAATATGGGAATTTAAACAAAATAAAGAAGAGGCTCTAGCTTTCATTTGCAGACTAACATCATTGTTCTTGTCTTGAAAACTATCTGAACTCGTATGCTCTCCATAAGCTGCATGTCTACAATCTTCTTGTTGCAACAAAGGTTTTATACAATGGAAATCAACTTGGAAACAAAATTGACATATTTGTGTATTAGAACTTGGAACAAAAGTTCTCTTTGAAGTTGCCTCACATGCCTTCATGGATTTAGAGTCTTCGCCATTAGGTTGCACATAACCAAGACCAAATTTCTTAGGTCATTCCTCAGCCAAAATAGGTTCAACCATGCCTTGTGCATGTTTTCCTAAACCCTTGCATTCATATCCCATTTAAACATTAACTTGGACCCTATACCTCTAGTGTGCTTTTCAAATGAACCAACACATCTTTTTGAAGAGGAAACTTAAGACAAATTAGAGTGAATTACCTCTGATTCACGCATATTCTTGGTCAAAGCCTCTTGAGCTTGATCGAGCTGCATCTCCATATCATGAAATATTTGAAGACTTTGTTCCTTCTCTTCCTTCAACAAATAATTTCTCACGAAATTCAGTGCTTTCTCTTCTATCTTGAAACAGAATCTGCACCATGTCCTTCAAGATGTAGAAGTCACGCTTCATGTCTTCAAAGAAGAATCTTGTGAAGGAGGAGGATTTGGAAACCTAACTTGAAGAAGTTTTCATTATGAAAATGAACTAAAATAACTTCAACAAAGTTCACAAATATTTCAAAACAAATGAAAAATATTTTGAACAAAAATCTTTAGAGACAAGCTCTTATTCAAGCAACCAAACAAAAAACAACTGACAAAAGGATTTGTTCTTCAAGGATGGCCTCGAGGTCCTTTAGGTAAGGAATATGCCTTAAGCCCTTTCTTCCTTTTTTTCCTCTCCTGGACTTAGCTAACAATAGCTTTCCCTTCACCTCCAACAAACTCAAGCAACAATCAGTTTGAAAACAATAAAACAATCAAATATTTTGCACTATTTAAACACCTTTAAAGTGAAACAAGTAAGCTATTGCTCTGTCAATCAAGAAAACAAGTGCTATGATAGAAACCTGATTTGAAAATGGGTTGGATAACTTGTTATGCTTTTCAAGAACCTCCCACTTAGTTAAAAAAATAAAATATCTAGCTTGTACTTGACATTTTGCGGAATTTATGCTTGAAATAGGTGTATGATTTTTAACCGTTTAAGTGTCTTAATTCCATTTGTTCTTGCTGAATTTAAACATGTATAACAACAATATAATGCAGCAATAAAACATCCACACATAACAACAAAATTAATCTAGGAGTTCACCCGAATATTGTGGGCTACGTCTCCTTGAGCTTTTGTCATCTTGACTTGGCTCTTTGGGATTATGGTAAAGTTTCTTTTACAAGTTCCACACTTAACTCCAATGGATACTGAACTGATCCAATGAGCTTAGAATACCATATATATCGCTTTCATGGCTGTCCTCACTCTAGAAACAGATCTAGGATCCCTTAGACTTGATTCCTTCTGTCGGTGCACTAAGCTACACTGAGCTTCTACATGGCACTAACTCCTTCAGAATTCTTTTACTGTCCCTGAAACCACATCTACTGTCTTCAGCACACATCAGACACCATATATCGACTAATCATTTTCTCAAAACGAGCACTGCATCCCCAAAATAGGCCTTCCTCCATGGTTTGCCCAGGGCTGCCCAAAACTTCCCTTCAACGTCTTGAGCTCTAAAAGTCTTAAAATGGCTCTGGAAATCCCTTCATTGGATTCATAATTCCAAAATTAGTTAGGGTAGTCTATTTTTTCACTGAAAATGGCCTATGGATGCTCCATTTTCGCCTCCAACACTTGTCGGAACCCCCTGGCATTAAGGTCACTGGAAACTTCTCTGATGGGTTATCGACCTATAGAAGTCCTTAAAATATCCTGAAAACTCCTTCAATGGATTCAAAATATTTTTTACAGTCATAAATGACTATTGGTTCATTGCATATGGTCTCTAGCTGCCTTGGCTAGGCCCTGAACTGCGACTGGAAAAAGCTGGCACTGATGGCCCCTGGAACTTCACTGAAGCTTATTGGATTTCTAAAGTCCTCTATAGGCTTTGAAAACCATCTCATTAATTTTAGAACATCTGAAATATTAAAAATTTACTATTTGATTGTTGAAATAGTCCTTTAGCTCCCCTGGCTAGGCCTCAAACTGTTGCGGCCCCCTAATGGCCCCTTGAACTAAACTGATTCAAAAAATTGCTTAGAAGCTCTCTGGCTTTGAAACCTGCTCCATTGACTCTGGAATACTAGAGATACTCGAAATTGACTATTTTCACTCCAAAATTGGGCGAATCTAGCTCCAGATAGAGCCAAAACAAGATTTTGCCCAGTGTCCCCTACATCAACTCCACCAAATCTGGAGCACTCTAGTTAACTGGAGATTAGAAGGGAAACTGCCCTAAATTTTGGGCGCTGCCAACTTAATTTCCGGTTTAGTCGTAACATTAAGTTGGTGGTTAGCAGTGTTGGGCACATGCATTCATAAAATCTCTGGTCATATTATATTTGGAGCGGAAACCATGCATTGAACTAGGGTTTAACCATTTTAAATTTATGTTAGGGTTGGTGTTAACCAAAACCGTAACTGTCGGGCTTATCACCATATGACTACTCCAAAATACCGGCAGGAGTAACTCTGATGGTTATCGTGTAGTGCTGGGTCACGACTGGTGGTCGTATGGGGGGGGCTGGCCCCTCAGGGTTGGCCTCGCAAACTCCCAAACCAAAAGGCGTTAAAACATAAATATAGCCCGTGCAATTACTTTGTATGAACTAAAAGTTAGACGAGATGGTTAAAACGGCTGCATGCGAGATCAGAGGTTAGGGGTTCGACTCCGGTTGGCTCCATAAAAATATTAATGAACCATTCCAAGGCCACGTGGCGGTCTCCAGGCCTGCCATGTGGCAGATTCTCATTAGTCAAAACTTCAAAAGTCAACTCTTCATGCAATAAGACCACGCTAAGTGTTAATTTCCGATTGGACCAAATGGAATATTTTAGGAATATTCCCTGGAATATTTTTTTTTAATATCCCAAAATTTCCAAGTCAAACTTGGTCAAAGTCTAGTTTTTGCAGTTTACTGGACTTTTGAAACTGCGATAACTTCTTCATACGATGCTGATTTTTTGAACCGTTCATAGCACTAGAATCAGGAAGACGAGATCTATCCGATCGCTCAAGTTTGGCACACTTCCAAACACTTTGAATTTTGAGCTATCATTCTGGTCCATGATCGAGTTCTGATAAAAAAGTTTAATTATTCAGAAACAAGTAAAATACCTGTACATTTGGGCATTGAAGAGGCATATTTTCTATAGAATTTGCAAAACTAAAATTTTCCACGATTTTCCAAAATTTGAGATCGAGATGGTGGGAAATGGACAACAACAATGCGTGTAATGGGAGCATCGATGGTAGGGCACCTCACACAAATTAAATTCATACTGGTGCTTGAGAGCTCTGGAGCAATGAAGAAGTGAAAAATGTGGATTTTGGCTGTAATTTTTTATTTTTATTTAACCCTGTTCTGGTGCGCGGGTTTTTGAGGCGCACCGGGCAGTTTCTTGCAATCGCACTGGGCTATTTCAGTTTTGACGTGCATTTTTAGGACACACTGGGGCCAAATCTGCGTAGAGCATTGGTGCGCTATAGTAATTAGACGCATCGGGAGGGTTTGTATAGAGAGCACGGTGTCCCGGTGTGCCAATTTGTAGTATGCACCAGTTCTTTTCTAGTTGAACACACTGGTGCGGTGTAGGATGAGAAACACATCAAACAAAAACATCCGCAAAAACCTCCACCCGCCAACCTCCTCTAAAACCTCCGTTACAAACAGAGATCTGGGCTATTTTTATAAGAGGTTCCTAAAAAACATTTGCTAGAGGGTCTTTTCCTTGTAGTGAATCTAGGATGTCTACATGAGGAGTCATCTATGGATTAATTTGTGTTTTCCTTGATGTTAACAAGTTTAGGTGATTTTTCATGATGATCATGTTCTTATAATGATGTTTCTGGGGTTTGTAGAGGAGATACAGGTTTTGGAGATGCTAACAGAGGATGCTGGAAAAATTATGGAAGTGCTAGAGTAGTTTGCAAGAGATTTGGGCAAAGAAACATAGTAACACAGTTCATAAGAGGAAAAATTACATTATAACTCACCCTAACAGGATTTTCACATGTGTTATAAAGCACTTCCCACGTCAAAAAAGTGTTTTAATTCCCGCGAGTGGAATTTATTGCATTGTATGTGCACTCCAATCAATTAAGGGGAATTTAATATGATTTTTTCATGTGGTATTTGGCGGTAAGCATCGATTTTAGTTCGTCTTTATTCGAGAAGGTGATTAATTCAAGGTTGACTATCCTATTGAATGAAGATGATGAAGGATCAAGTCAAGAATTAAATTATTGTAATGTGAACATGAATGTGTCTCTCTCCATATCTCCGAGATATTATTGTTTTAATCGCTTAATATCATCTATATATGAGAGAGAGATTCATGTTGGAGAGGTTGGTTCTATTGTGAAGAGAGAAGTATTATAGAGAATTGAGAGGCATTGGTGAGTGGAGTGATGTTGATGTAGCAGATGGTTGATAATATTATAACAGAGTGCAAATTTATCATATTCTTGTTTTGTGTTTAGAAATCATGGAAGAATATATATTGTATGCAAAGTTAGAGAGATGGAATTTCTATGGAGTTTCTAACATGTTTCTGTTTCATATTTGATTAATGCCAATTGCTGCTAATATGAAGAGGAGAGATATTGTTGTAGAGACATTGGATCTGAGTTTAGATTGTTGATATGTTTGTTGCACGGGTTCTATTAGAGAGTTCATTGTTGTAGCAATCATATGCTACATATATTTCCTCTTATTATTGGTGTTGCAATTATTTTTATATGTTTCCATCGAGAGATTTGTATGCTACTCTTATCATGTTTAGATGATGTTGGGTTGATGTATTGGTTGAGGTTATTTTTTGCAGAGACTCATTGTTCAGGAGATCGTTGTGTTGTAGGTGTTTGATTTAGTTATTGGCGATTTTATTGCATGCATGGGACATAGTTTGAAAGTAGATGAAATGAGGCTCATAAGATGTTCTTGAAGGTTGGGGTGTTCAGTGAGGAAAGAAGTGGATTTTGTATTTAGGATATAGCAACATCCTTCAGGTAGAGGCCTGAGAAATTAGGAGCGGTGGCTTCCATCCAGATGTGTTTGGGCGAGACTTATTATTAGTGGTAACTTCCATCTAGATGTGGTTTGGTGAGACTCATTACGATTGGTGGCTTCCAACAGCTGGTGGTATGCAAAGTCAAGGGAGTGGTGGCTTCCAATAGGTGGTGGCCTGCAAACTTCATACAGATAGTGGCTTAGAGTGAGTAACAACTAGAATGCTTGGTAAGCTATGGATTACACACTAGTGGTGGCCAATGATCATATGTAAAAGAATAATTTAATACTAATAGAAATACTGAGATGAAGACTATCGGCCAATGGCAATTTTGACCCTTTGGTTTTCCACCTTATATCTTGTGTCCTCTTGTGTTATTATTTTTGGAGGATGTTTATTATGTTGATAATTTATTCTCTCATGGTTTATTTATGATTATGCATGTTTCTAATGGTTACACATGTTCTACTATTGGTTAACTGCTTATTGTGCTACTGGTAAACTAATGCATGATTGAGTAATTGCTTAAAAAGACAAAAAATGGTTTAAGGAAAAAATACTAATTCACCCACCCCCCTCTTAGTAATTTTCATCACTTATAAGAAGTAGTATTAGAGACTCAAATTTCCAACAAATACAAATATTATCACCTGCATACTTTTTTGTCATTTTCACAATCACAAAGAAAACAAATTTATCACCAGATATTCAAACAACTTGTACCTCCTTTTATTGCTCCCTGAATCTTCACATTCTCCGTTTTTTCTTCAAACAGGAAATATTTCCCTACTTTGATACCAAATGGTGAAATTTTGTTTGGGGGTTACTTTAGTTTTTTATTTATGTTATCAATACTTGGTGTTGTGGCTTATGAGACCATGACGTGGAATTGAATTCTTCCATGGTAGCAATAAGAATCTCCAAATTATCACTTCAATCCACCGTGGACTACAATGATGATCTATATTTCCAATGATTATTCCATAAAGTTCTTAAAAACTTCATGCTTTCCTCCCCACATCTCAAATCATCCCGATAGTTCATGGATGAAACAAATTTTATTCTTAGTGCTTGGAACTCATCCCAATATTTTCAATTTCCTTTGGTAATTCGACATTCTAGGGCACTAATCCCCTTACAATCATACTTATTCACACGGTTTGGTCTGTATATGATAGATTTAATAATGATGATTTATGATCATTGATATAATATAGTGATTAATGATTATACCACATTATTATATTTTAATTCCCTTGCGGTCTAGTAACATGTTATCGTTGCAATAGAAATTATCTATCTCATGACCTCCCTACTCAATGCTCGCACATTTTTCTCATAACACATGCATGAATCCTAAGTCATGTAAAATGAACACAAAAATCCATCATCTGGACATATGATAGTGCATATGGAATATGGTGACTAAACCATAGTTTATCATGTATCTCTTACCACCATGTGAATTCAACATCATCTATTCATCAACTAAAAGGATGAACGCCATATTTGAATCTCATTAATTTATCATGTAGAACTTATACATGCTTGCATTCAACTTGGCTTGAATATACACACAACTGATTCAATATCACAATAGATCACATGCATAGACATCCATCATTACCATTCAATCATATATATCCAACCATTTTTTTGGAACTAACAATAAAATTAGATTTTTATTGGAGTTATAGGAATTACAAACACTACATTCCATGTTTAATGCAAAGCAAAGTATGTACATAATTTAATGAATTCAATCACACAAGAAAATTATTCACATTAATCACTATTACATTACATAACACTAACCTCACTCAATAATTTTGTGAGGCTGGATTCACAATACACTATGGATTCAGCTCTTAGTGGGACTGATTTGCATTCAAATGGCCACCTAAAACTATTACAGGTTTTACAACTTATATGAAACAACATATCGTCTTGGATCACTTTGGATCCACAATATTTTCCAGAAAGCTCTCAACAACTCCCTATGATCTCTTAACAATCTTGAAATCATGTTCCAAACAAGGATTTGGTGTCAATGAAATAAAAATATAAGTCCTTTGACATCTATGTCTATATGTTTTTCCTTCTAGAAGTTTGAATATTAAATTTGAATGAGAAGGGGGTTGATTCTCTTGCATTAGTCAGGTATTTCCTTTCTCTTCCTATTGTTGAAGGCTACTTAGATTCACCTCCTTCTACATTGTTGTACATAATATCTTATCATCCATGTCCAAGTTTCTTTCCACTTGATTACTTGAAATCTATGGCCATGATATTTTTCTTCTTATTATCTTTCTTTTTGTTCTTTGGGTTTATCTCCATATGTGTCTTCCATCACTTCTCATTTGTATGACTCGATGGGCCTTAAAATTAGATACAAATTAAGGACCATATAACATTTTTTAGGCACATAAGGAATATATTAAATCTCTCCTTCTACACATAATAATTTTTTTTAGCTTTAATATGTTCTTAGGAAGGTTTAGAGAATATGGATTGATGCCAGAAGAGAAACATCCGATTTCAATGGTAAACGAGAGAGAAGCCAAAGGCCTCCAATAAGGACACCAGCTAAATGGCTTAAAACATATTAGAGAGAGAAGGAGAAGGAGTTCATAGAAATGTTTGATTCAAATGGGGAGCCTATGTTCAATGATCTAGAATTCTTCAACAACTATGTTGAGGAATTGCTCGTTGGGATGAAAAGGAAATCTATATTTTATAACCTCCTATATTGGGAGAATCTTAATATTACCCACTTATTATATACCATGCATATATTTAAAAATGTTTCATCTTCTTTATGGAAGCACATATCATCGAAACAAAGTGACACATTGGCTGTTGGAAGATCTTATTACTTCAAAAAATAAAAAGAAACATTGGCCAAGATGATTAGAAAGTAAAATATTAGAAGCAGGCGTTGGTCCCTCTAATTCATGGTATTTCAAAGAAGGTGATGTCCCATGGATTTTAAAAGAATATGATCTTTCTTGGGCAAAGGAAATTATAATGGGTGTGAGAGTGCCATCTTCATACAGGTCTTCACTACGGCGCTGCTTCACCATGGATGACCATTTGTCGAGGTTGAAATCGCATGACCATATGAATCTTCTAAGAGTATGTATAATGTCAAAAGCATGATTTTATTATTTTTTATATTAATAAATTTTATCCCATGCAGGGATCATAAAACATAACTAATTTTGTATATTATTGCACGTGTTTATAACTTTGTAGTGTCATTATCCTTTCTTCGTGCATGGGTGTGTGGAACATGAATTCCCCCAAGACCTAGGATGTGCCATATCTAAATTATCTGCATTTGTACGTTGAATCACATCAAAGAAGATTCATGTGGCTAGCATTCCACGGTGGCGTCAAGAGATAGTTGAGATTATTTTTATGTTTGATAAGGAACTGCCAACGAGTTTCATGGACTCACAGGTTCATCTTCTAATCCACCTAGTAGATGAGTTTGAATTAGTTGGGGTGGTTTCTTGTTGTTGGATGTTCTTCTTAGACAGGTACATGAATAAATTGAAAGGTTTTGCTCGAAAAAGGGAAAAACCCGAGGGGTCTATAGCAGAGGGGTACATATCATTCGAGTCTTTCTATTATGCCAGTGAATACATCAAGCAGATCAACAACAGACCAGGTGTGGTGATTTTAGACGATGAAAGGGATGAAGCCAAAAGAGAAGGGGAGCTGCTCTAAATGAATGGAAAAAGGCGCTTGATAAAGAGTAAGCGACTTATAATTTTCAAATTTACACAAAGTAATTATGCATGTTTAAATTCGATATAATGTATATTTTGATCTCATATGTATGATATGTCGGTTTGATTTCATTAGTGAATGTAGAAATTGAAGCAATCACTAAATTAATTCTTTATAATTCCAAAGCGACATAACCGTGGGTTGCATTGTATGAACAAAAACATGATGAAATGGGATAGTGACAAGAAATAATTCAGACGGTTGAATGGTAGAAGTGTGCCTTATCCTAATCATTTAAAAGAAAACATGCCAAAAATATGCCCCAACAGTTGGGTTTTAGACCAAGTTAGAGAGAAATACGGTGCAACCGGTCATTACTCGCGTGTTAAAGAGGATGCATTAAACGTAGGGATTGGGTGCACCCACTCAGTAATAATTACATCTATATTTCATATTTTAACTGTTGGGTTATTATAAGACACATGACACTATGATTTTTTAAATTTTTTTATAGATGCATTTTTTCCCATCTATGTGGGCATATGGACACCATTCTTGCACAAAAAATGCCGATGATGGACACATGACACAAGACTGTGGAGTGGAAGTTGAGTTCAATCAATCTAGTTGATCTTGCCACCGTGATCAAAACCTAGTACGAGGGATGTTAGGTTATGTTAGAAAGATACAAGAGATCATTGAAGTGGATTTCTCTTCTTTCCAATGTGTTATTTTTAGGTGCAATTGGTGGGACATCTTTGATTGGAATAATGTAAAGGAAGATCGCGATAGTAGGCTGATATGTATCAACTCTAGAAAGATGTGGGATGAAGCTAAGGAGCCCTATGTTTCCCCAAACACTGCAACTAGGCGTTTTTTTACCCAGATGTGTTGGATAGGGATTGGTGGTTCGTATTGAGACATGACCCTAGATCAAAACATATTTTTGAGAACAATAGTGTTATCATGCCAAGCAAGATGGAAGATAATGAGGGTGATCATGAGAACCAAGAGTGATATTGTACATGTGTTATTTCATCATTTATACTTTTTAAGATGGGTTTTTATAAAGAAGAGGACTTAATTACCTTATAACTAAGACCCTTTTTTTTGAAACATTATAATATATATTTTGAATTAATTGGTAATTTTCACTGTGCTAATGTTAAAATCATTTCACTTAATAATTTGCAATTATGTTGACCTTGAAAACAATGGCATACTGTATAAAGTTATTTTTTTGGTATGTAAGATCGTAATAAAATAATGATAATTCTTAAGTACATGAAATTATTTGCATTATTTTCTAAACTTTATTATGTTACAAAAATTCATATTATTCTAGATTTATTATTTTACAATTATTTACAATTTTACAAATTTACAAATTTAAAATTTTTAATCAATTTTTTTCACATTAATACAATTAAAATTTTCACATTAATACAATTAAATTTTACAAATATTTTACAAATAATTAGAATTAGAATTAGAATTACAATTTTACAATTTCACATACAGTTACAATATTTACAATTACAATTTTAGAATTTTACATACAATTACAATTACAATTTTACAATTATGATCATTTCACATTGATACAATTAATTAAAATTTTACATATATTTGACATAGAATTACAATTTTTCAATTTCACATACAATTATAATTACAATTATAGTTTTAGAAATTTTTTACATACAATTACAATTACAATTACAATTTTAGAAATTTACATAAAATTACAATTACAATTACTATTTTCCCCCAATCGGGGTGTAACTGTGGTGAAGAAGGTGGCGGTGACAGGCGAGACTGGTGTGACCAGAGCCACCGAGAAGCTTTGCTGTGTGGTGAAGCAGCCCATCACATGGCTGCTGCATTCAGCACGGGTGTAAGTGAAGGATGGAGGGAAAGATCAGTCACCGCGTAGTTATTAAATGATAATTGTTGGGACTAGAAAAAAAATGGGTGAGACAACATGGATGTCAGAGGGTAGTGGGAAAAAGCGCTGTCGACAAAGGAATATGGAGCAGGTAATGTATCTTGGTTTCTTGTTTTTCTGGGACGGTTGGGTAGCTGCGTTGGTTAGGAATGAGCTGACGAGCAAAAAAAAAATGGCGGGGCAGGCGAACTGGTATGTATCAACTCCTCCATTTTCTGTGATGAAGGGTTCAGAATTCCGCTGTAAGCGGAAAATCATTATGGTTTTTTTAGATTTCCTGTATGAGTGGAAATTTTGTCTGATATTGCTTTACATGAAGAAATTGGGTCATGTTAGCTGCATGCATCAATTTCCTTGCTGGGTTACCTTTCTATTGTATGGTAAATGGATGGTTCTACAGAGACTGATTCCAGCCTACTTCGCAAGTATTTTCTGTATGCTGGTGTTATTTGTATACTGGGGGGTTTGGTTTCTGTATGAGAGAGGGTTAGTTTTGCTGAGATTGAATCCTGTTTCATTATTGCATATTGATAATATGGAGATGTTATTTCTATTCGAGGGGGTTTGGCCTCTGGTTGGGAATGTTTGTAGGGGAAAACGTTCTGTTTACGTTTGTCAGTGCACACAGTCTGAGGATTTCAGGTTCTTAGATGTTGTAGCTTTAGGAAGGAAGTTAAGCTTTAAAGTTAATTCTATTTTTTGTTCTAATTCTGCAGTGGGTCTTTATGTTTAATATAGGAAGTTTATGATGAGGGGGTGGGACTCCTGTTACACCTCTGTTGGTGAATGCGCGTATCTCTTTGTTAGTGTATAAACTCTTTGTTTTTAAGGTCATTTCTCATTCATTCGAGTCATGTGGATGATAGAAAAGGGTGGACAGCTAGATATTTATATGTATTTGGAATTTTGAATTGTCTTGGTTATCATGATCCTGTTTCAATGATAGATTCAAAGGATTTCAATCCTGGTCATTTTACAATGGTGAAGAAATTGAGCGGTAGAAAGACAAAGGGGGATAAGGGCAAGCAACCTCAGTAGCCTAAAAAAAGAGGCAGGAAATCTACAAAGTAGCTCTTGGAGCCGTTGGTTCAGTCATATATTGCAGAGGTTTCGAATTTTGTTCGGAGTTGTATATATGGTTGGGAAATTGCAACTTTAAACAATTTAGACATGGAAGATGACATTGCTCTGGAGGATATGAAGATTGTAGTGGTTGACCCTGGGCATACCGGAGGTCGCATCTCTTTGTTTCAAAAATCCATTAGAACTTATTGGTTGATCAAATTCCTGCTTTCAAAGGTAATTATGGCAACCTCGGATATAGTAGAATCCAAGCTAGAATCTACTTTGGCTGATATCAATAGGAATATCTAGGAAATTAACCTTAGATAGCTTCATCAGTATGCCAAATTGGGACGGATGGAAAAGGAAATTGCAAAGATGGAGAGGGATATCAGGTCTATTAATAAAGTTGAAGTTAATTTGCCTGGGTCCAGTGCCAAAGACCCTACTCCTATGGAGTCTGAGGAGGACTAAGGATTCCATGTTTACTGTCTTATTATTTTTTTGTTAGCGACTAGTAATTTTACTTCTCTCTCTTTATGTTAATACTTGACAGTCCAAACTTAGATATAAAGTATAGACACATATTGTATAGGTTATTAAGGATGTTTATGTGTTGGATGGCATGCTTTGAACTTAGATGGCCAACAGACCTGGTTTCCCTCGGGCAGGTTGAGGTCTATTTTTGTTGTATCCTTTTGCCCGACTTATATTAATAGAAAATGGAAAGGAACTACCTAATCTTACAAAAAAAAAATTACAATTACAATACTTTCACATTAATAA
Source organism: Pinus albicaulis (assembly GCA_034641835.2). Classification (NCBI taxonomy): domain Eukaryota; kingdom Viridiplantae; phylum Streptophyta; class Pinopsida; order Pinales; family Pinaceae; genus Pinus; species Pinus albicaulis. The sequence goes on along the minus strand of CM076583.1, from coordinate 800,676,944 downwards.
AATTAAAATTTTACAAATATTCTACATACAATTAGAATTAGAATTAGAATTAGAATCAGAATTAGAATTAGTATTACAAATACAATTTTACAATTTTACAATTTCACATACAATTACAATTAAAATTACAATTACAAAATTTACAATTAAAATTTTAGAATTTTACATAGAATTACAATAACAATCATTTCACATTAATACAATTAAAATTTTACAAATATTTTACATACAATTAGAATTAGAGTTAGAATTAGAATTAGAAATTTACAATTTTACATATATACAATTACAATTAAAATTAAAATTACAATTATAATTACAATCATTTCACAATAAATTAAATATTACAATTACAATTAAAATTGTACAAATATTTTACATACAATTACAATTAAAAATAAAATTACAATTTTACAATTTTACATACAATTAAAATTAAAATTTCAATTACAATCACGACATAATATTTAATAAATATCATGATTTAATATTAAAAATAAACATCACGATCATGATAACCATCGTATAAACATCATATTCGACTAAAAAACACATTCAAATTTGCTATCATCATCTAAACATCGTGATCATGATCATCTAACAAAACACAAGCATTGTATAACATCATCGCAACACAAACATAAAATATACATCTCATGTCAAATAACTGCTATCACATACACATCTATATGCAAGCTGCACATTAAATGAACATATCTAACATGACCTAACAATATACACATCATGATGATCACCAACATGTAAATTAAGTAAAACTGCAACACTAACATAAAATACATGGACCATATATATATATATATATATATAATGTCAAAAATATACAACTATATGATGTCTCGACGTGGATGGTCCAACCTGCTCATGATCATGATTGCTAGATGCTGTAGGCTGCTCATGATGACTCGACGTGGATGATCCAACCTACTCATGATCATAATTGCTGGTCGATGCTGCAGGCTGGTTATCTATGGCATGAGGTGAACGATGATCACTCCCCTGATTGTGATCATCAGATCATGCGTCGCTGATCGACTGTCGACGTAATGCATCTCGACCACACCTACATCGAAGGTCCCTCCTAAACCATGCCACTAAGTTGGTAGCTACTATGACATACCGCATTAGGGTCAACATATCACGTGGCATGCCTCTCCACATCGCTGTCAGCCTATCATTGACCTATATCTCTCTAATAGTGGCTGACTTGACTCCCGCCTCCACAAGTAGTCGACAGAGTTGGACACCCAACCTCATCCTAAATCTAGTGTCAGGCCTACACCTCACACCAGCTGGTACCTATGCATGATCACAAGGACCAAGTTTGTCTGCACCGACTTGATCCTCCACATCTGCCATATCCTGATCTTCATCAGGATCTTCACCTGGATCATTTGGTGGCAATGGCATCTCATTGCTATCAAATGACCCAATATCTACAAAATATATATAAGTACACAACAATAATTAGATAGTTTCATTGTAAAGTTTAATAAAAACAAGTTAAAAAACATGTTAGAACAAATCTAAAGAAAACACTAATAACACCTCTATCATCCGACATCTCATCATCTGCGAAGAGGATTTTGGCACACCCTCACCAATCTAAACCAACATACGAATAGGGGACTAGAATGAAGGCATGATCATCAACACTGGCTAGCAACTCCAGTGCATCATGTAGTATCCTTGCGGAAAAGTCTGACTCGCCCCTCTTGGGCATTATCTGTCCCCACATATGCATCCGTACATGTAGCATCGGCCTAAGAAGGTGCCGAACAAAATTAGGCCTTGTCTCTGGAAACCTCTCAAAAAATAAAAAAAATAGCTCTGAAGAAAAATGGAAGTTCACCCTCCCTTGTGCTTGAGCATGACATCTATCTAAAGATTGTAATGTTCCAAATTTTTCAATAAGGTAATTGGAACATTATTTTTGCTTTTATTTTAATAAAGTGAATAAAAAGGGTGAGGGAGCCCATGTAGCAACCTAATAAACACTCCTAAGGTGCAAAGAGTCACTTGAGTGGCTTAAGTTAGCAGCCCCAAGTGTGAAAAGGGCCAAAAGCAAGTGAACTAGACCATGGTTGACCCAAGTCAACAGCATACCCAAGAGGGGAAGCTTGCACGAGAAGATTGCGTAGTTGGATGGAGGGAAAATTTGAAGATGAGAGAAACCCTAATGGGTGGGGTCCATGGAAAGGAAGCATGCCTTGCATAAAAGATGAAGGAGAGCCATTATTGGGGTTTCATGCTTGGAGAATTTGAATTTGCAGCTCTCTTCAGTTGTTGAGCTGAGATAGCTTGTGTTACTTAGCACAAGAGGGATTCCTGTTTAGGAATTCCCTTCTCTTCCATGGGAGGCCTTGGAGGAGCAATTCTTAATCTTCCTCACATATTGGCTTGAGGCCTAAGCATTCATCTACAACTACAACTTTAGTCTTGCAGCAAGAGGAACGTTGGAGTTGCTGGTGTTGCAGTGAGGGATCATCATCCCACCATTTCCTAAGCTAGTTTTGTAGAGGAGGAGCTCATTCCTTCTCTAGGATATTAGAAAAGGAATTTTTCGGATCTTATTTGCAGATTTTGGCATTGGGCCAAGTGTTTCATCTCAGCCCCAGTGCAGTCACTCTCTCTTACAACGTTATTTTCAGAGGGAAAAGGCAGGAGGAGTCACCTTGGGGATTAGAGAGTGTCATCTTTAGTGAAAGGAGAAACCTTTCACGTGAGATTTCCATTGGAGTAGGTTTGCATATCTACTGCAGTATTTCCCATCCTCTTCCATGTTGTATTATTATTGAGTTGCAGCTGCTACACTGCAACTCCGACATTTTTCTGTTTTATGTATTTTAGCCAATCCCTTGGAGAATTGTTGTAATATTGTTTTATGGGGTTGAGATCTTGCTCCCCCATCTTTATTTGAGCTAATATTGTCATATCATCTCATATATTTCAGTTTGCAGTTATTTTCCCTCATAGACTGCACAATTATAGAGTTGCTGGGTTATATAGCAAAGTGTTTTCTCTATTGCATGTACATTTTCCTTTGAGGCTGATTTGAGCTCACCTTGAGAGGTCTTTTCCTCAAGGATTTTTTGTATCATTTGATGCTACATATTATATATCAGTTTTCACTCTTCTTACATTACATGAGGCATTATTTCACTACTGCTACTTGTTGAAGTTTTCATATTGCTGGAGGTTCTCTCATTAAGCATTATTTTGATACACTTGGTGGTGGGAGATATGAATAACCCCCTTAGGGTTATTTATTTGAGCCTAAATTCTACAAGGGAGTTTTATTACATTTTTTCTAGGCCATCCCAACATTGGATTGCCTTATTCTTGCATTGGCTTCCTTATACAACGTCCCCTTGGACACTGTTGAAGAAATTCCAGAGAAAGAAATCTCACATATCTATAGACAGAGTCTGTGAAGGGCTAGGTAGCCTCTGGGTTTCTCCCTTATTTCGAAGGAGATACATCCAGTAAATTCCCCCATAGTTCATCTTTGGCATAGACTTGTGACATTTCCGACAAAGGAATAGTTCAACGGTGTAAAAGATGATGATTTCCATTTCGGGATATTACAGTGGTATTAGAGCTTCGAACTTGGCTCAGCTTGTGAAGTTCGAATTTCAGAGGAAGAAGAGGTCAAAATTATGCGGAGGATGAGATTGATCTCATAATTTTTTGGGTCCAACAAGAACCTCTCCAAAGAGGTTGAGGAGACAGAAAGAGGAGAAGGGGAAGGACCATGCACTTACTATTCTCATAGAGTAGCAGAGCAGAAGCATGGAGAGACACATACCAGCGCTGTCACTATCATGGAGGAGCAGTCTCCATCTTTAGCAGTTGAGGTAACCAACAAATTTGGGGAAGATATCCTTGCAGCCACACAAGACTCTCCCAAAAATTGCAAAGGTGTGCATGAGTTTCCATTTTATGATGATTCAACACCTTCTATGAGAGATTGTATACTATTGCATGCTGATTGTCTTGGGGAGGAGACACCACACCAAGGAGGCCACTGGTTCAGATGAGGAGGATGGATGCTTCAAACAGTGAGGCACCGATTATTAATTTCAGCAATGTGGATGCCTTGGGACAACTTGTTACAACGTTGGGAGTTTGGGGCAAAGCCCAAGAGGAGAGAGGCATTCTCTCACTATCATTCTTACCCACTCTCCTTTCAGTTACTGTGCTATGGCAGGAGAAGAAAGGGAGGTACATCAACCTTCCCACTTGTACAGTTGGCATGGGAGCAGTATATTTACACCACTCTTTGGAGGAGTTGGCACAGTCACTTATTTTCCCTTAGAGGAAGAGGAGAGATTCACCAATGGTTTGCTCCCTTTGCATGGTCATAAATCATGGTGAGGACATTGTTCATTTATATGATTTACCTGTTTATTCCTTAACCATGTGTATGCAAGATGTTGCTCCAAGGAGGAGCATTCTTTGCCACAAGAGCAGGGTTGATCCCCTTGATGGACTTGGGAGAGATTTGTATTTTGGAGGGCATGCTTCTCATTTCTCATACACCATTCATTTCCTCCAGATACATGAGGGGAATGTTTTCCCAATACATTTTAACACCATCCTTCAAGAAAGCCTCTGGACAGCCACTATTGCCTTCTTGCGTACATTTCATGTTCATGATGATAGCCATTTTGGTTAGCTTACATGCTTGGGAGGAGCAATATGGAGATTAATTGGTTGACACAACATCTCATTCTTTAGGAGGAACTCATTGAGTGGATGTGCCCATTGGGAGGAGGGACCTCCATTGTTTTTGCAGCTCATGCTCCAAGGGGAGTGTGGGAGATGATATGGTCACCATTTTCAGCCATTTGAGTATCCATGAGGTGAACCATATGATTGTTTCGATGCCATATGATGATGAATTCCAACTCATCACATATGAGGAGATTTGGGCCAGCTTGATTTGTAGCGTTGGAGGAGAGATCCTTGGGGGTATAGACTTCATTTTGCCTCTTGAAGGCAACACCATTGTAGCCCAAGTTCAGCTTTCACTCTGCACTTATCATAAGTGGAGAAGAGGACAACGTGGGGTAGGCTATGAAGCTTACCAAGTTTAGAAATTCAACCCACCTATTTCACATGAGCACAAGGTGGAGGAGTACTTTCAGGAGTTGCCTAGTTGGAGGGTGACTCATTTTGCTTGGTTGATTGCTTGGGGGATGGAGGATCTACATGAGGAAATTTTAGACTCCATGCCTTGAGTGGAGGATTTCTTTTTTCAGTTCACCCTTGCTCTTGCTTGAGGACAAGCAAGCTTTGGGAGGGGAGGACTGTAATGTTTCAAATTTTTCAATAAGGTAATTGGAACATTAGTTTTGCTTTTATTTTAATAAAGTGAATAAAAAGGGTGAGGGAGCCCATGTAGAAACCTAATAAACACTCCTAAGGTGAAAAGAGTCACTTGAGTGGCTTAAGTTAGCAGCCCCAAGTGTGAAAAGGGCCAAAAACAAGTGAACTAGACCATGGTTGACCCAAGTCAACAACGTACCCACGAGGGGAAGCTTGCACAAGAAGATTGTGTAGTTGGATGGAGGGAAAATTTGAAGATGAGAGAAACCCTAATGGGTGGGGTCCATGGAAAGGAAGCATGCCTTGCATAAAAGATGAAGGAGAGCCATTGTTGGGGTTTCATGCATGGATAATTTGAATTTGCAGCTCTCTTCAGTTGTTGAACTGAGATAGCTTGTGCTGCTTAGCACAAGAGGGATTCCTATTTAGGAATGCCCTTCTCTTCCATGGGAGGCCTTGGAGGAGCATTTCTTCATCTTCCTCACATCTTTGATTGAGGCCTAAGCATTCATCTACAGCTACAATGTTAGTCTTGCAGTAAGAGGAACGTTGGAGTTGCTGGTGTTGCAGTGAGGGATCATCATCCCACCATTTCCTGAGCTAGTTTTGTAGAGGAGGAGCTCATTCCTTCTCTAGGAGATCAGCAAAGGACATTTCCGAATCTTATTTGCAGATTTTGGTATTGGGCCAAGTGTTTCATCTCAGCCCCAGCGCAATCACTCTCTCTTACAACGTTATTTTCAGAGGGCAAAGGCAGGAGGAGTCACCTTGGGGATTAGAGAGTGTCATATTTAGTGAAAGGAGCAGCCTTTCACTTGAGATTTCCATTGGAGGAGGTTTGCATATCTACGGAAACATTTCCCATCCTCTTCCATGTTGTATTATTATTGAGTTGCAGCTGCTACACTGTAACTCCGACATTTTTCTGTTTTATGCATTTTATCCAATCCCTTGGAGGATTGTTGTAATATTGTTTTCTGGGGTTGAGATCTTTCTCCCCCATCTTTATTTGAGCTCATATTGTCATATAATCTCATATATTTTAGTTTTTAGTCATTTTCCCTCATAGACTGCGTAGTTATAGAGTTGCTGGGTTATGTAGCAAAGTGTTTTCTCTATTGCATGTACATTTTCCTTTGAGGCTGATTTGAGCTTACCTTGAGAGGTCTTTTCCTCATGAATTTTTTGTATCATTTGATGCTACATATTATATATCAGCTTTTACTCTTCTTACATTACATGAGGCATTATTTCACTACTGCTACTTGTCGATGTTTTCATATTGCTGAAGGTTCTCTCATTAAGCATTATTTCGATACACTTGGTGGTGGGAGATATGAATAACCCCCTTAGGGTTATTTATTTGAGCCTAAATTATGCAAGGGAGTTGTATTACATTTTTTCTAGGGAATCCCAGCATTGGATTGCCTTATTCTTGCATTGGCTTCCTTATACAACATCCCCTTGGACATTGTTACAGAAATTCCGGAGAAAGAAATCTCACATATCTATAGATAGAGTCTGTGAAGGGCTAGATAGCCTCTGGGTTTATCCCTTCTTTGGAAGGAGATACATCCAGTAAATTCCCCCACAGTCCATCTCTAGCATAGAATTGTGATATTTCTGACAAAGGAATAGTTCAGCAGTGTAAAAGCTGCTGATTTCCATTTCGTGATATTACAAAGATGTACAAAACTACCGCAAAAAAATTGTAGACCACCTCACAAGTCGTGGTGTCTATAATAAAGAATAAAAATAAAATAAAAGCGGGAAACTAATGTGTTTCCTATCACTGGTATGGTATGAAATGGTCAAAATAACTAGTGAGAGGCACCTTACCTCCTCTCCACCAAATGAAGCAATACGTAACTGACCACCGAAGACCTAAAAAAATGCAGGAGATAATATATCGGCGCTAATGTATCTCTGGGAGTACACCAACTGAATCCATTTTGCATAGTTTACAGAGACCTCTGGGACAAGGGAAAATCCTACCCTCTCCTCGATAGGACAGTAATAAAATATATGTCCTTCTCAGTCGACGCATACCACTAGTTAGGACCAACTTGAAAAGCCTGTTGGTGGGCATTCTACCTGAAGATAAGCTATCGTAATAACCTACCATGGCCCTTTAGGGATGTAGCCTCCTCATAGAACTTGAGGAGGCATACCTCCTTAGGAGTGCCTGGGTGGCTTCCGTAATAGGGTGAGGGTACATATCTCTCTCCCTCTCTCATGCCTCCCACATGTGAACCGCGTAATACTGGTCCACCATATGTTCTTGCTGTTCCCTCTCTTCTCTCCTTTGACGTCGATGAATGATTCACATATTAAATACAATTTTTTTATTAAATGAGACATGTATTTACTAGTATATATATAGTTTTTTTTGAAAAAAAAACAATCGGTGCGCTAAAAAAACAGTCATGCACCGGTACCACTGCATCTGTTTTTATCGTGCACCAGCCGCAGTGCGCCTGGAAATTTTCAGCGCACTGCACATCATGAACTGTACTTTCTCAAGTAGTACGTTGAATAAAATATCCATCCTGGGGCGGATAATTCTGTCACGCACTGCCAAACATCAATTAATGGTCAACATGCGATCGTTTAACCGATCACACCGTTGATTATGTACAAATTCGGGAGGGTGGTGTGCTAACCAAACTACTCGCCTTGGGGTAGATAATTTTGTCAGCACACCATATCCTGACATCATCACATGGTCAATTTTGCTGTGGTATAACTGGCCGCACCATTGACCATGTACCAGTATCGGGAGGGCGGTGCGCTGACCAAACTATGCACCCCAGGGCATATAGTTTCGTCAGCGCACCACCCTCCTGGCATTAGTACATGGTCAATGTTGTGGTCATTTACATGACTGCACCTTTGACTATGTCCAAGTTCTGGAGGATAATGTGCTAACCAAAATATCCGCCCTGGGGCGCATATTTTTGTCAACGCACCGCCCTCCCAAACTTGGAAATAGTCAACTGTGCAGCCAGGTAACCGACCACACCGCAATTTATGTATTTTTAAAAAAGCATGGTGCGCCATTTCGGTACTGCACCAGAACTAGTGCGGTTACCGTTAGCACTAGTCGCGGTGCGACCTGAAAATTTACAGGCAACACCACGAACTTGTGCAAGTCGAACGGCTCAAGTGCACCACACGGGAGTTTTTTTTTGAAATGGTGAATTTTAAGTTATTTTACAAACTAATCCGCTAAAAAGTTTAATTATGGAGAAATAAGTAAAATACCTGTACATTTGGGCATCAAGGAAGCATATTTGTTGTAGAATTTGTAAAATGAAATTTGCCCATCGTTTTGCAAAATTCAAAATCGAGATGTTGGGAAACTGATGACAACAGTGTGTGCAATGGGAGCACTGATGGTAGGGCGCCTCACACAAGGTAAATTTGCATCGGTGCTTGAGAGCTCTAGAGCACCGAAGAAGTGAAAAATGTAGATTTTTTGCCGTATTTTTTTTTTGATTTAACACTGTTCTAGTGCACGGGTTTTTGTGGCGCACCGAGTGGTTTATTCCAACCGCACTGGGATATTTTAGTTTTGGTGCGGGTTTTTAGGACGCACTATGGTTGAATATGTGTAGAGCACCAGTGCGCTATAATAATAAGATGCACTGGGTGGGTTTCTACGGAGTGCACGGTGTCCCGGGGTGCCAATTTGTAGTACACACTGGTGATTTTCTAGTGGAACACACCGATGCGGTGTAGGATGAGAAACGCACCAGGAAAAAAAACATCTGCAAAAACCTCCACCAGCCATCCTCCTCTAGTAACCTCCGCTACAAATGGATATATGGGCTATTTTTATAAGTGGTTCCTTAAAAACATCCGCTAGAGGGTTTTTTCCTTGTAGTGATTCCTGCAGAGCAGTAATCCAATTTGCCCCTTTTTCTCCCAGTTCCTTTTGGATAAGCAGTTGCTTTACTGCTGGGAATGAAAATATTATCTCAGTATGTGTATTTAGGAGAAAAGGCATGAAATTCTTTAAAAATTTATAAACAACAAAAGATTTTTTCTCCACTTCTAAATAATTTAGTTCAACACCTTTAATATTTGAACTAAAGAAATATATGGGTGCTTCGATCTTTTGATCATCAATTTGCATTTCTACGACAACATAGGATATTTCAAAAGAAAAGGTGTACAAAATGAAATGATTATAAAAATTTGGGGCAGTTAGAGAATGAGATTTCACGATGGCTTACTTGATTAAATCAAAAGCTTCTCTTTCATTGTGTCCCCATTTAAAGAATTTTTCTTAATCATAACTTGTAATGGTAAAATAATTTGGGAAAAGTTAGGAACAAATTTCTTAACAAAATTTATCTGTCCTAAAAAGGATTGCATGGATTTCTTGTTATGGGGTAGAGAGATTTCATAAATTGCCTTTATCCTTTCTGGATCAATACAAATGCCTTCTTTTGATAAAATAAATCCTAAAATCTTTCCTTCACTTAAAACGAAATAAGAATTTTTGGGATTTAATGAAATTCCATACTTTAAGCAGCGTTGAAGGATTTGCTTGAGATCATGATAGTGGTTGCTTCTTTTCTTGGAGTAAATGGTTATATCATCTAAGTACACAACCATAGTTTTGTTTATTAGTACTCTAAAAGCAATATCCATTACTCTTTGAAAAGTTTCTCCTACATTGATTAAACCAAAAGGTATTTTCTGATAAGCATAAGTGCCCCATTTAGTTCTAAATGTAGTCTTTAACCTATCTTCAGGATGAACCAGTATTTTATTATAACCTGAAAATACATCAAGGAAAGACATTAATTCAGATCCAACAATTGATTTCAAAATTGTACCATAGGTGGTAATGGGAATTTGTCTTTTAGACAAGATTTATTAAGGTTCCTAAAATCTATACAAATACGGATGTCACCATTATTTTTCCTAACATGGAATAAATTTGAAACCCACTTTGAATGCCTAACAAGAAATATGATCTTGGATTTAAGGAGTTTATTCAGTTCAGATTTGATTTGACTTTCAAGATTGGGGTGATTTTTCATTAAATTTTTTTGTATAGGTTTCTCAGTGGATGTCATTAGGATAGTATGTTGGATAATGGAGGTATCATATGTCTTGAGATATTCATATTTCCATGCAAAAAAATTCTTATATTTCTTCAATAAATGAATGAAGGTTAGTCTCTCATCAGACGAGAGACCAAGACCTAGATTAATATTCTGAGGGCCGAGATCAGTGCCAAAGTTTACTAGCTCAAATATTAAGGTTGAACTTTGTAGCTTAGAATTAGTAACCTTATTAAATCTGTCTTTGAGGTCATAAAGGTCTTCAAGTTTTACCACAAATTTAGGTATGGCATTTTCTTCAGTTTTTGTTTCAACTGTCTTTCGTGTTCTTCTTCATCGATCAATTGATCATCATATGATCCTTTAGATGTGAGAAAGGTTAGAACATCTTCATCATCATTAAATACTCTCCAGTTAGTGACATTATCAGAAATAGATGGATGAAAAATCAATTCTATAGAAAATCTATCTGGACTATAATCCTTAGAAGGAATAAGTCTGGATGCTACATTAGCTAGAAGGTCAACGCTTGCGTTTTGGAGCCTTGAGATAGGTGAGACATTGAATGCTAAGAAGTGTGAGGTAAGATATTGCACTGGTGAGTGGTAATGTTTGAGATGAACAAAAATAAAATGAATAGTGTTTCTTACCTATTTTATAACTATTTCAGAATCACTGTATACGTGAAGATATTTGACTCCAAGGTCTATTGCTTTATACAAACCTTGGACCAGTGCCTCATATTCTGTAGTATTTTTTGTGCATTAAAATTCTAACCTAAATGTTAGCATTGTCTTTTCTCCTTTTCGATTAATTAGTATGCAACCATCTCTTGCACCATCGCTTGATTTTGATCCATAAAAGTATAATGTCCAGAATAAAGTTTTAACACAAGGTTTTCCAACAATATTTATACATTTGGAAGAGTATGACTGAGAAAAGTTTTCAATTTGAGAGTTACACGAATTGATAAGAAATGGAGATTGTTGTGCATTAAAATTTCCGAAAAAAGATTCAGCAGAGTAATTTCCAACGATTTTATTGGTAAAGGCTATTGGTTCATTTTCATCCTCGAAATCAGTTATTGAATATTTCATGTGTTTTTCATGGTCAAATCAATATTGATTTGGCTTACCATTGTAGGGAAGCCACACATGAGACCAATCAATGGAAAAATAACCGTGAAGATTTTCTAACAAATCTCTACTCAGAATCGAATCATAAAAGTAAGGAATATCAACAACTAGAATATCAATTACTTGATGAATTTTTGAATTAGAAGCTAGTCTAATAAGGACATAATTCATTTCTCCCAAAAACTTGACTTTGGTTCTATCTAGTTGAACAATGTGTACTGTAGACTTTTGAGGAGCAATGTTTAACTTAAAAAAAAAAGAATATGGCATAATATTTGAAGAAGCCCGAGAGTCTATCAGGAAATCAGGAAATTGTGCACATTCTTGTTAAAAAATTCAAAATTCAAAAGGAAAGGATGGGTGTGAGATTTGGATATGTGTCCAATTAGGATAGCATCAATTGTGTCGATATTTGTGGGAGGTTTGCCTACTCCTTTTGAGGCTTTAGAGGTAACAAGATCATGTAAAGGCGAGGCAGGTACTGTGTTTAGCTCTTTGAGTAAGATTTTCTGCTGCTGTTTTAATTTACTGACCTCATACATAGAGATATTTGCTTTAAATTTCTTCATATCTTCCACTATATTATGCTCAATGGTATTTAAGGCCACTAAAGTATTTGATGTAGATGGAGAGGTAGAAGAACTTGGGCTTTTTTGAGGAGAAGGATTCTTTTTGTTAGCAACTTTGTCTTTAGAAATAGGGGTTGAATATTTCCATTTTTGAGGAGATTGAGGGAGATCAGTAAGATTTTTACTTCTAGTGCTAACTGGTAGTGCTTCATGTTCATCTTCATTATTGGATGTAGGAAAAATAAAATCCGATAATCCATGAACTTCTACCAATTCTTCATCCTGTGATTCATCTACAGACAATATCGTTCATCCTTTTCTTCATCTTGATCTGATTCAACATCAAAGATTACATTTGGAGGTTGAGGATTCGAAGCCTGAGTTTTTTTTAAATTTCTAAAAGGTTTCTTAGAAGAAGATTCAACTACTTGTTTTTTAATTTATACCATGTCATTTGACATGGTTTTTATAACCTTTTGTAATCCTTCATGATAATAGGCATCCTTAGATGTTTTCTTTTTGGATTCATCCTTAAACGTAACTTCTTTAGTTTTTTTTAATCTTCCTCGACAATTTTCTTTTCTAAAGCGAGAATTCTCTTTTCTACAGAAAGGGATTCTTTCATATTTTCTACCAAAGTAGCCTTATTGGCTCTATCTACAAAAATTTCTATATTAGAAGGAAGAGAGGATATATACCATTCAATCTATACATATACACTAGGTTTAGATGTAGATGGGATTTTATTGAGAAATTTGTTAAATCTGGAATTGAAATCTTTAATCTTTTCACCAGAATTTGATTTAATATTAGCAAGATCATTGATGAGAGTAGCAGTAGTATGATCATCACCAAATTTGGTCAAAAATTATTCTTCAAATATGCCCCAACTAGTGATTGTTCCCGGTGGTAATGAAAAGTACCATGATCCAGCTGATCCTTGAAAAGTATAGGGAAACAATCTTACTACACAATATTATCCAGAGACATTATTTAGATTCATAGACAACATGAAATTATGGAAATTTTCTTCAGCAGGGAGACCGTCTTTTGGATCATACTTAGGCAACCATATTTTTGGATGCTTAGGTAAAGGATGAAGAGGACCTAGTAATTGAACAACTCCAGGATTCATCCAAGGTCTATTTGCCATTGTGTGAATCAGAGGGTTGATTTATCCTGAAGAGGGATTTGAAAAGGAAGAGGTACTTCCAGAGGTGGATGCAGTTGAAGAAGAAACAACCATGGAACTAGTACTGCTTGAAGCAACACTTGTGGGCTGATATGAAGAGATATGAGTTGATGAAGAATTTGGCTGGAAATATGTAACTAAAGGAGGAATAAATGTTGGAGTTTGAAAGGGAGAAGATGAAATAATCTCACTAGTAGATGTTTGAGCTTCAGATGTCAAATATTTACTGCAATGGGAATGAAGAGGGAACTCAAATGGGGTTATTATGAGTTTTTCACTCTGAGAACGATTCAATACACCAATACCTTGTAAAATTGAAGTAACACTTCTTTTAGAGGCTTCATAAAGCACAAGATTTTTTGTTGAAATAGAGATTTATTCTAATTTATTTATTAAGGTCTGTAGTTTAGGCGATTATGGGGTATAATCAGGGGATATTTCTTTGGGAATTGAACTAGGAGACTTGGGAGAATATTGAACAACTTATGGTCTAAATATAAGATATTTTGAGCATGGACTTGAAGTTGTAGGGGATTTGGAGGGGGATCGACTCTTTTGATGGTATTTGTTTTTAGGATTAATATTTGGTGCCATTCATAGTCTAGTGGCCCTCCTTCTATTGCCAAAAATGTTTATGCCTTGAAAATCGGTGCAACAACATCGGGAAAAACCACCCGGTCGGGGACTTAAAAACTGTTTCTTATCCGTTTGAGAAAGTGGCTCTGATTGGATTTATGGGACCAGTTTCCCAATGAAATATAATTGAGTGGATGGGTGATATTTTAACTGACTGTGACTTGGTGAATGGGAGTGAAAATAAGTGTAAAGAAAAAATATATATACCTATCTCTATCCCGGGATGAATTATCCTTCTATTATATGTCATTTAAAAAAATTATCTTTAAGCGAATGAAAATGAAGATTTAACTAACACTAGGAGAAATGCAAAACAATTTAAGATAATTGTTTTGATTAAATAGTTAATAAAATCAATTTATTAAGTATATATCACATTTATTTATTTCATGTATTGTATATGTATAAAAAATGGCAATCAAACATGTTCAGAAGTGAATTAATGCTGGATTGTGTTAAAAATATACATATAACAAAACATTGTAAGGAAAATAAACTATTTCTCATCTGAAAAATAATATCAACATAAATTTAAAAGTACCATATATATGCTTACTCTACTCATTTGAAAAACAGTCTGTGGTCCAAGCTTTTCTATTAAGAAAAACTTTAAGAGTACAAAAGTGCAAATTTTGTAAAGTCTTCTTTTCAAAATTTTAGGACCCTTTCTTTAAAGAAATGAAAGGGTTTATATAATAAAATAAAAAGAAAAGAAATAACAATTACACAAATAACTGAGGAGGTTTAAACAACTCTCCTTAAATTAAGTGAAATAAAAACATAAATAGATTTTGATGGGATGACTCGCTTCAGGATTGCATTGTTGTCTCTTTTCCCATTATTTCTTTTAGTTAAAGGATGCCAATCATAGGCTAAACCTTAGGAGGTTAGCCTTGCCTGACACGAAATTTTCCTGTGTAGACCGCATCTGATAGTGGAGGCATCAAGTAAGAGGAAGCATTGGTTATAAAATGCAACATTAGCCATTGTCCTTCAAATATTTTTCCAAATCTAGCTTATCCATTTTTTTGTTTCTTTCTTCCTTCATCTTGGACATTTCCTACCATTTTATTATCAAATATTTTACAATTGGTAGAGAAACGGGAGGGAATTTATCAATCAAATTTTTAGTAATGAGATTTTGTTTAACCGTTTTGACAATATTGTTGGAAATATCTTTGGATCTACAAATTTCCCTTTCAAACTGTTTTAACTATATGTCCCAATCAATAAATACGATTTTTTTTTAGAATCTTCAATCTTGGGAAGATTGGCCTTTCGACCTTCAACAATATCTTTCCAGGTGATGTATTGGGATACTTTGTCATAAATTTCATCAAAATTGATCCTTTGGTCAACTACTCGATTCATCAGTGAATCACTCTTTTCACACAGTTCAATAATGCTAGATAATTTTTGGCGGAAAACAACTTGTTGTTGGGCTAACAGAGTATTTATTTCTAAAAATTCCTTCTTGAATTCATCCACTTTAGGATTATCTTTCAACTGTTTAAAAATGAATTGTAGTTGGTGTATCTGAGTATCTTTAGCACCAATTTCAGATTGGTGCTACAGATTTAGTTGGTCCAAGCTCTATTGGAGCTATGAAACTTGTGCTTGTAATTGCTGATTAATTCTTTGCTTCTTTGCTAGAAATTCCTATTCTAATTGAAGGATCCTTTCTTCCTTCTCTTTGAATAGTTGTTGAACTTGAGTGGCTTTGTCAATGGTGGAAAATGAATATGCTCCTGCAAAATGAGTCAATCATGTTAGATCCTGAGATGGATCTACTTGTGAGTCCTTCCAAACTACTTCCAAAGAGACATCCCTAGGAACGAGAATTTGTGATTGTTCTAATCTCCTTCTTTTTATTTTCCTGCTCATGAAAAATTTATGCCTAGGGCTGTAAAATATATCCAAAGGAGGTATTTCCTCAATTTTCAACACAATTTTTGATGTTGGGTAGACCAAGATAAATTCTACTTCATTTGGGTTAACTGATTTGTCAGTTGACCCAACAGTAAACAAGTTCTGTCTTTTACCATGAGGTGTTTCTATTTTTTGCTGATGATTAATGATCACCACTTCTTGGTCTCCTTTTAGACGTTGATCAAAATCTTTTCAGAATTAATCTAAATCACTTGGAAATAGAGGATCTTTGGTTTGAGTTTCAGAAGACTTATTGTTGTGGAACCAGCTCCAAAAATAGAAGAAAAGAGATATCAACCCCTTAGAAATAAGCCAATTCAAGGGGGAAACCTCCAATACATTACATAAATGAAAAATTCTTGGATGATACAAATGACCAAAACCTCCTTCTATATATAGGAGTCCATGGGGCCATAATGTAATCCTAGTGGGGCCACAATGTAACCCTAGCCGACCTAACAATAATAATTTAAGGGCACAATAATAACAATATTGGGGTTATAGGGGTACAAAAACAACAATAAGGGGGGCTACACTAACATAATAAGGGACTACACTAGTAATATAGGGACCTAACATGCCCCTCTCCTTCAAACAAGTGTTGTCCTCAACACTTGTTTATTTCTTGATGGTTCCTTATAAAATTCTCATCCTCCCATGTGGAATCTTCTACAGGAAAGTTCTTCCACTTGTTGAGATACTCTAAAATTGATCGTACTTGTCGATTTATTTTTTCTGTTGTTGCTTAAGGACTTATTTCGATGTGATGTTTATCTTCCTGTTGTTTGATTTGATTCTGCACCAAATTTAGGTTATCCTTTGAGATTTGGAGAGCTTGTTGTTGATGCTCGATGTGATCTTCCACTAATTTATCATCCATATTAGATTTTATTTTCTCCTTAAAAACATCCAACTTAGCCTCCATTTCTGCTTTTAAACCATCTATGTCATCTTCGGTTGCTCTTCGTAAGATCGAATTTTTTTGCACTTGGTATCGTGATTTTGATATCTCATACTGCAATGCTTCCTCTTCATGTGTTATAGTATAGATTTCTGAGGGCTTAATGAATATGGAATTATTTTTTGGAGCCATTATAGAACCTAATACTGATAAAAATGCTTCAATATGCACTTGGAATCACTTCAAACTGCTTTTTCAAACAAGACATGCAATTTGAAAACAAATACACAAATTTTTCTTGCTTTTTAGGAGCTCAATATTGAAACTGAATTATCTCTGTGATTGCAGCTCTTCAATATCTGAAATTTGGCACTAAGGTAGCTCTCTAAATCCTCTTTTGAATGCCATAAGTCTAACCTAATTTGAATTCTTCAAGGTAAAGTTATGTCTAATCTCCCACAATGACCTAATTACGGACTAGTTCAGTATAGCAAAATTGTACGACTTGCCACATGTCACTGTTTCATTCTTCAGCTTTGAAATTTATAGCATAGAAAATACAGTCCGTTTACTTGTGGCCACTTTTTACGACACTCCAATTTGATGATCAGAGAGAGGTATGAATATTTTCCCACGATCACCTCTTTGAGATGAAATTTGGGAGCCTGAAAAAGCACTACATTCCATAGATCATATCTCCGAAAATATTGTGAACCAAGCTCTGAAATTTTGCGACAATGTTCCTCAGGATTTCAGCTTCGCACCCTAAAAATTTCAGCTTCTGAACCTTCGTAGAAAAACATTTATAGCGAAATTTCCACAATGACCTGTATAGGTTAAATTCAGAAGCCTGCAAAATGACCTAACTTCCACAGATCATATCTCCGAAAATATTGTGAACCAAGCTCTGAAATTTTGCGAGGATGTTTCTCAAGATTTTGGCTTCGTACCCTAAAAATTTCCACTTCTGAACCTTCGTAGAAAATCTTTATAGAAAAAATTCCATGATGACCTGTTTGGAGCAGCGAAATCCTAGAATCCAAAGCTCTGATACCAAATGTTGTGAAACCAGCTCCAAAAATAGAAGAAAAGAGATATCAACACCTTATAAATAAGCCACTTCGAGGGGGAAACCTCCAATACATTACATAAATGAACAATTATTGGATGATACAAATGACCAAAACCTCCTTCTATATATTGGAGTCCATGGGGCCATAATGTAATCCTAGTGGGGCCACAATGTAAAACCAGCCGACCTAACAATAATAATTTAAGGGCACAATAATAACAATATTGGGGTTACAAGGGTACAACAATAACAATAAGGGGGGCTACACTAACATAATAAGGGACTACACTAGTAATATAGGGACCTAACACTTATCTTCTTTTGTTCCACTAAGGACTTTAGTATCCTTAAGGGGCTGTTATTTTCCCTGTTTTCTCTATTGTTGTTCCTTTTGCGAGATAGGTTAGGATACCTCCAGTATATTTCGAGGAATCCTTTCCAAACTTCTATTTCTGTATTGCTTGAACTTGGAAATTTTCCGAGGATTAAGGCGTGATGGTGCTAATTTCTCCACTATTGAATAAGTATCAACTGACTCAAAAAAGTCATCAAAATCATCATTTTCATGGGAAAATGGCTTGATTTTCACTTGAGTTGTGAAATTTGATGCAACTTGGTTCGGGTCATATTTCCTGTTAGAAATTGTAAATAATTTCAAACATTGGATTTGATTTATTTCTAATCCTACATGTTTGAAATTGTATAATTCATATACACCACAGTAAACAGGAAAAGAGGGCCATGAAGCTTTCTTTGCTTCTTTCAAAACCTTGGTCAACCCATGATCCACAATATGATAAGCAATTTCTCTTGCGAGAAGTTTATCTGGAACATATAATGGTACAACATATGGTCAGGCTAAGCTCGCAAAACTCTGACATAAGTTAAAAATTCTTCCCAAACCATTTTCCAATGGATGTGAAGTTTGCTTGAGCTTCTTTAGACAATTTTGGGGCCTTTTCATCAAACACAACTTGAAACAATGGGAGCATAACTCCATGATAGATCTTATAGAAATCAGTTACATATTTGATTCCCATAGAATACTACGATAAATGTGAATGGGAGTAGGGTCTTGGGTATTCCATTTCCAACCCATGGTCAAAAAATACGACGTAAAACACACTGCATCCATAATGTAGGCACTCATATAAAATGGGGGAAGGATTTTAGATGAAAAGGAACAATTATTTCTATATTCAAGAATCTGGGTAGCAATATTATTTGAAAAAATGGTTCCCTAGTCCATGATACAAGAGTCTATAACAAAATACATAAGGGGAACCCATTCAACAGAGAATTTAGTGGTATTGGGTTGGCCGAACAGTCTAGACATCATAGCAGAAATATAACAATAGGGACTAGCAAGCGAAGAAGTGGAATACATACCCTTATCATCATGTTTATGATTGTTAGGGTTGCTCCTCCATTGCTTTTTGGTGTCCAATTGTAGCTTATTCTCCTTGGAAAATTTTTCTATGAAATATTTATCATAAAACTTCTCAAGGTCTGGAACGTGGTACATTTTATTCAAATCTTCGGCTCCGAATGACCTTATCATTGTACCTTTTCTTGTTAGGAAAGTTATATCTCCAATGTTAAGGTTGTCAATAATCTATTTTACCATATCTGTATATGGTATAATTTTGGGCATGTAGAAATTCAGTGCAGAAAAGATTTGGCGATGTTGGCTATAGAAGCTTCTAAGGAATCAAAAGCATATGCAGTAGCTGTTCTCTCAACTTGTGGGGTTTCTCATCTTCAAATAATATGTACATTACTTCTCAAGAATCAGAACCACTCTCTGATGCGCATGTTGTATTTGTAAATAAGGGTGACATCTATGTTACTTCACTAGCAGAAGCCTCAGGATTAGGGGGAGCCATGGGTTTTTTGGACTTCTTTGTAGCCTTAGACATTTCTAAGAAACTTTGTTTGTTTGGAATTGCCTACGAAATAATAATAAAAATAAGTAAAAAGGGGAAATATTGTCACAATAGAAGAGTAGTGTAACAATAATGGAAAAATAAAACTTGACACACGAATAATCTAAAAATTTAATTCTTTTGCGGTGAAATCATATTTGGAGGCTCGAGCTGTTAAAATCATTAAATTATGGCATTAATGGAAAGAGTCGGTTCACGTGCCCGAGTAGACATTTAAGCGTTTAAATAAGATATTTTCGCATCATAGATCCATTTATGTGTAAACTTCTTAAAATGCCAAATACCTACTTATTTTCGACTTCGACTGATTCCTTTTCACGCTATATCTCTGTTGAAGTAAAAATATTAAGGTTTTTTAAAGGCTTCAAACATTAGCGGGGGAAAAGGAAAGTGAATTTTTTTTTGATGTGATATCGCAATTGCAATTTCAACAAAATTGGATGGTGGGCGGAAGTGGTCATTACCAAAAGTGTGATGCAATGGGATGCTTCGCATTGGAGAAATGAAAATAGGGGCGGATTGAATGTTGGAATGGTGGAAATGCGATTTGCGATTGGTTACGTGGCAGTGGCGAGTCTCGTGGTTTGCTTTTCATGAAATATCGTTCAGGTGGAAGCCTTTTTGTTTATTAAAGCCTTTTATTGATTTTGCATCGCAAATCATTTGGAGTGGATTTAAAGGTAATATGCCATCAATGCGGTTTTGTAATTACGATATGTAAGCATGCTTCATTTGAATTTTCCACTTAAGTTCCCTTTAGTTAAAAAAGGTGTCGCTTAGTGCCTTTAACTCTTATTTCTATTTGAATTAATCACTTAAGGGTCTTTTTTGTTCTAGTCTAATTTTTTTTAAAAAGGGTCCCCATTATTTTTCTAAGGAAACTATTCTAAAATAATGGGGGTTTTTGAATAAAAATATAAGAGGTTTTTAAAGTAAACTTGGATGCGATGAATGCAAGTTGGAAGGGTTGACAAAGTTGTTGCAAGAAATGCTTCCCGATGGTGACAAGGTAATCCATAAAAATCATGATGAGGATGAAAGGAATATGAATGATGATTTTAGAGACTCCAATGTGGGGTTTAAGAACCACCACATTCAAAATATAGATATGGGGAATTTTGATGAAAAGGATCTAGTAACATGGATACTAAGTTGGAGCAATATTTTGATCTCCATAATGTGCAACACACAAAAAATGTACGCATTGCAACTTTATATTTAGAACCCAATTAGTTTGTATGCTATAGATGGATTTGTTCTCGTAAAACACTTGTCACTTTGCCAATTTTTATGGAGGAGATGGTAGCACATTATGAATATAAAAATAGCAACACCTTCTATAGCCAATTGATAAATCTCAAATAAAAGGGTTCAATGGCGGAGCACATTGAGGACTTCCAAAAATTGAATATAAGGGTAAATGATATTCTAAAGGAACATAGGATTGATGTCTTCATAGGGGATTTAAAAGATAACATGCAACATGAGGTTCTCCTTTGGGAACCTGATTCATTGGAGAAGGCATTCAGGGTGGAAAGAAAATTTGAAAGCAAAATTATGGCAACAGGGAAGTCTACCACTCACAACTATTGATCCGGTGCTCAAAAATATGCTAAAAAATGAAAGTTCTCAGAATGGAACTGTTAGGGTCCTATAATAATAGGATTCATAATTTTGAATTGACTTTTGATAGTCTTGTAAAATATGTACATACCTTACTTTCTGCAAGTTGTTTTCCCATATTTTGAAAAAAGAAAAAAAAAGAAAAAAAAGGGTAAAAAGTCCTAAAAGAAAGATCAAAGGACTTAAAAAAATATAGACCCCAAAAGAAAAAATATGAAAATAAGACCTGAAAGTGAACAAGTCCAAATGCCACTACTTTTTACTTTTTCTGAAAAATAAATGATTATGGCAGAGTGTTAATAAATGCCATAATCCATGATGAGTTAAACTGTTTACTCTTAACTTGTCATGTTTTCAATTTCAAAGTTTTAGATAGCGAATAAAGATTTGTCAGATAGTTTAATCTTGACAAATCAGTAGATAGGTAGAGAATATTGAGGAGCTCAACAGTTTAATCTGAGCCCTCGGATGAAATAAGGTAGATTTAGATAGTTTATGCTTTAAAAGAATAATTGTTTCAAGCCTAAATGCACTTGCCAAATGAAGAAAAAATGTTAGAATAAGGCTGAGTAGGTATAAAGAAGTGGATAAAGAGTGTAATATTGATCATCGGGAAAAATCACTAATTTTCCATTCCCCGTAAGTATTTAGTATTCTAGGTTATCAGTCAAATAGGCTCAGAGCATTTCTCTGACTTTTGTTGGGACCGAACCCAAGGCTCGATGACTGGTTAGTTAAAAATATTGAGTTCTTATGTTAAATCCACACTTACCATCACTTATCCTTCATTCATACATTAAAACCCTTTTCATATAATTAACTTCATCCCTTCAGAAACATTCATAAAACCCTCAAAACTACATTTATCCCAAGTATTGGTGAAATAATACAAATATGAGCAATGCTTTACCTTTTACAATTTACTTAGTGATTTTATGTATTTTGTGTTACATTCCATTGCCCTTTCATATTAATTTTTAACCTATTTTATTAAATCCCTAACTAATACCCTATACTACTTATTAATTCCCTATATCTAAATACCCCAAAAATCCACTATTATAAAGTTTTAGACCAAATTTATTACCCATGTGCTAAAACAAAAAACCCCCAATTAAAAATCCCTTTAGTCTAAACTATCATTAAAATAAATAGCCCACCCCTATGGTCTTTAAACCATTCAAAAAGGTTTAAATACTATATAATAAACTAAATACTGCACCCTTTATATCCAAAGTTTTGAATCTGATAAAGTTCCAAAAAGCTTTAGCCCCCCTTATACATATGAGCACGCACCATTGTATTGGTTAAAAGCATTATCCTATGTTTTAAACCATTATCCCTCCGCCATCATATAAGCCAATGCATATATAAACCCTCCCCCGCATATTTTATAACCCAAAGTTTGTTAAAATAAACTAAGATTTATTTTAATAAAGTTAAAACCTCTGCCCTGCATCCATATCCATTAAAACACTATATATAATGTTTTAATAATCCTTGAATGCCTAATAAACCCTGCCTCTATATTTAATCCTTTACTCGCATATAAACCATAAAGGTTTAAATATATGGTTTAACTTAAGCGCATGCACACAAAGCTCAGTCCCACTTTCTCTATTCAGTGCAACTCCCAGATCAATCCTAACCTTTCGCATCTGATCTTCAGATTCGACGGCCTATACACGATATCACGTTGAAAAAGTAATCGTTCACCCGAACTCAAAATGCACGCGAAATGGGCAAATTTTCCCATTTCTCTATCCTCGATGTGTCGCTTTTCTATTGGATCGCGCGCATTTTGTCCAAATTTGCTTACCACCATAACTCATCGCGTTAACCATTGTTTGGTTTTCGTTTTAAATTTTGAAATCGCCTCCCGCCATGACGCGACCTGCATTGAATGCTGAGTAAATTCAACCAAATGTATATAGTTAAAACCTATGGTAAAGCAGTTTTATCAGTTTATCTGTGCATTTTAAACCTCTGAGTAGCTGCTCCCAACTGTATAAACCATTTTTAAGCCTCTGATTTCCATTTACGCCCAAAGCCTTTGTAGTTGCCAATATTATACCCTTGAAGACTAATTTAGAAGTTGTTCATCGCTCCAACAAGCTGTTGAAGCCAACGTTTCAACCAAGAACCTGTACAACCCTTTTCACAACCGAATACCTACATTTAAAGGTATTTTCCTCAGAATTCTAACCTAAAAAAAAAATTGAAATCTCCTTTAAAGAAAGCAGACCTTTTAATTGAGAAATTGATCGAAATAAAATGGCCTAAAATCCCAAAAAATAGGTCAAATCCTGGCAAAATTTTCCCAAAATCCCTGTTTATCCTGTGCGCCTTTTCAAACAATTTTTCTCAATTTTCACAGTTTCAAAATCAATTTCAAAGATTTGAAAGGCCAAAAACCTTTGAATATACCTTGAAATCCTATTTCTTAGTCAAACAAACTAAAAAAACCCCTGTTTTCTGTCTTATTCTAGTTTTCATATTCTCAGAATTTCTTTGATAAACCTAATTGAGCATAAAACCCAAAAGAGATCATCCTTATCCAAATTTGCTCAGTTATCCCTCTGTTTAAAGTAAATTACTCCTGCAAACCGTATAATCTTGCAGAAGTAGCCCAAAAATGCCTAAAAAACAGAGTACAATCAAGCCTGAGGGATCCAAAGCTCCCAAGCCTACTCCAGTCATCATTGCCAAATCTTCTATATCCGTAAACCCCCTTCAACCACCTGTGGTTGCTGTTGAAAACATTCCTTTGAATGATATTGATTATAAAATTGCTGATTCTGCTGTTGAATTCAATTTGTTAGATATACACAACTGGTGTTATGAAAAGTATCTAGACAAAGATGAGATCCCTATTTGGGAAACACATTTACCCAAGTATGTTGTCCCATTAACCCACCCAGGTCAAGAAGTCATCAGGCTGTGTCAAAAGTACCATGAGCCAGATCAAAGGGCTATAGTAAATGCATATAAAGAAATACTTTTCACTATTACAACCCAGTCTATTAATCAAATGCTACAATTGCAGCCTGATCCCCAAGCAGTCCCCTTATTTATAGAAGCCTTAACCCAGTTATATCTTGGCTTAGATTTCCCTAAAAGATTCATGATCTTTCAAAATTTCATGCCTTCTCATGTTGATATTCCCAAGATAAATTCTCCATACTCCACAGCTAAATTTTCAGAAGCTTCAAGACATATCATCTCTATGCTCTCTTTCATCCTTGGATATTTCATAGATGAGCATACTGATGAGTATATTCTAGGTTTCTTGTCCACCATGTCCCCTTTTCAACCTCCATTAGTCATTTTTGACTATGATGGTTTCATAGAAGATACTATCCATTACTAGTTGACTAAATTACCAACAGAGGGAGTATTTAGATATACTTCTTACCTTTTTCATTTTTTCCTATTCTTTCAAGCAGAAAAATTTCTAGTTACTTTGCAAAAGATGAATATAGAGGGAAAACCTTTATCTATCATTTTTTGGACCTCATTTCTTAGAAAGGAATGCAATGATTTCACTTATTCAGATTTTTCAGAGCTATTTTTGCATCTAGCAATGACCATATTGAACAAATTAGAGCAGCCCAGGATTAGTGAAGAAATGAAGAGAATTTTGCAGCTTTCACAACAAAACAAGGTTGGATATTGGTACCTCTATGAAAAATACACCGAACTGAGGATTTTTGGGTCAAACTTGCTACACTACAAGTTTCCCAAGCATGTGTGTATGATAATTTTTGCATTAGAATATCTTAGACAGGTTCTCAATTCAGATTCAATTAACTTTATGGCAGCCAAGAAGAAGACACAATTTAGGTTAAAGAATCAAATTGGGCCATTTATATGCAACCACAGAGATGTAGAGAAGGAGGTAGAAAATAAGCTATCCGAATTCAGATTTGAAGAGAGTTTTCGATGGAATTATGATCCACAAGGGATATTAAGAAAATTAAGGGTTAAATGTAAATCAACACCCTTTATCCATGAGTTAAAGCCTGAAATAGAAAAAATTTCCATTCAAATTGAATGGATTGAAAATACCTTGACAGAGGCAACAAGCCAAAAAGATACAACACAAACATTGGAAGTTGCCAAATAGCCAGAGACATCAACTAAAAGAGTCAGGGAAGAGGGAGCTTACACAACAGAGACAACAACTGAGACTAAGTTTAAATTAATCTATAACAAAAGGCCCAAGCTGAGCTCAGTTGATAAGTAAAAAGTAACAATTTATATTGATGAGACAGATGCTCCAGAGACCAATGATGATATAGAAACAACCATAATCAATGAAACACTTGTGGAAATTCAAAAGGAAAAACTAGTAAATAGTGATGACACACAGATGATTGAGAAAAAGAAAAACATGGAAGCCTCTTCCTCATAGCCAACTGAGGAAAAGCACTTGGAAATTAAAGAGAAGTATAAGCAGATTAAGCAGAAAAATGAAGAAATAAAGACAAAAATATACTCTCAATTCTTAAAGCATAAGCTTGGAAATTAGAATGAATTATTATCAACCTTTGATTATTCAAGCAATAAAATGATTATGTCATTTTTACAACCTACTACCTCAATACCAAAAACAATATCATACTATAAAAAGGTTGATCTTGAGGTAGATACAGAAACCATCCATGAATTGGATAAGATTTAGTTCCATAGGCAGAGCTCTGAATTGATATATTCCATAGTGGCAACCAAAGCTATGAGTGCTCACAAGCTCCAAAACATCATCCTCAACATGCAAGATCAAATGAAGATGGACAAAGCCTCATTATATGCCAAGGACTTAAGGATCAAAGCCTTAGAAGAACTAGTATTATAGATAGGATATGATCCTTCAAACAACAAAGCATCAAAATTA
The DNA here is from genome assembly GCA_034641835.2 of Pinus albicaulis. NCBI lineage: Eukaryota > Viridiplantae > Streptophyta > Pinopsida > Pinales > Pinaceae > Pinus > Pinus albicaulis. The sequence continues at coordinate 800,650,619 of CM076583.1, read as the reverse complement.
TTGATTAAGAATAAGAATGAAGATATAGTAGCTTTGAGGAAACAACTCAAACTTCCTCAAAGTGAGCATCCTCAAACAAAAAAAATCCTCCAAGATCAAAGTGAAAAAGAAGAAATGATGAAACTAATTCTTCAATTGACAGCTCAAATTAAGAAAATTGAAACACAAACGGAAAAGCTTGTCTAAGAAAGAGAGACAGTAAAAGAGCCAGAAATTCCTACAGTTCCTATAGTTATTCCAGTGATTACTACAAAAATGCCTTCAACTTTAGGAGAAAAGTTAGCACCAAAGGGCCCACTGGCAACTGTAGTGCCAGTGACTTCTGCCACCATTTCAGCTATAGAATCTTCTACAACAGCAGTACAACATACAGATGAAGCCAGTCAGATAGTGAAAGCAATGGAATAAATGTATTTGAAGACAAATGAAATAAACAACTTAAACAAGATGATAGAAAATTTTGAGAGTGCAAATAAAACAACTCAGATTAATGCCAAAACTCATGAACATAAGACTATCATATTAGGTGAGCAACTCAAGAATCTACAAAAGGAGTTGAGTTTGATAGAGCAGATCTCCTATATTAAAAATGATCTCTGGAATAATATCATTGAAGCCATTCATAATCAATGGCCTTCAATTCAAGTAATATTTGAGTAGAAATAATTGTTATTGGTAGCTCAAGCAGAGATATAGAAGACAAAGGATAAATTAACTAATAAGCCTAAACAGGCATTAAAACTCATAACATTTCTCAATAGTAAAAATAGATAAGAACTTGAGGAACTTCAAGTATTAGACAGGAATAAGACAATCCTACAAATTAGGAAGGTTGTCACTAAAAAGAACTAGATGAAGAATCTTGAAGAGAAGTGTGAAGCCATGAAACTTTCCATAACTAGATTTATGGTAAAATATACAAATCTGAGACAGAGAGGTCTACCTGATATACATGTCTTCAATGAAAATCTTGTTGTGGACAATTTTGTCACCCCCTAGAGACAGTCTAGAGTTGCCATAGACCAGTGCCTAGGACATCTTAATATAGCAAGGAGTCCTTCGTATAGTTCGGATTGTCAGTCCAAGAGCTCACTCACTATCTCTTGTTTTCACAAGGGAATTAGTTTTGAATGGGACCAATCTCTCTCAGAAGCTGATACAAAGACAAGAATAGTGTAGGGACATCATGTAAAACTCTAATACAAAGGTATCAGACAGTTAAGAGACATCTTACTGTAAAGAGGGCCAGTTCAAATAATATATCACAGAAATCAAATATCAGGAAATGAGTGTGGTGAGGGAACATAAAGAAGATATTAGTTATCATGAGACTGATACCCAGATACACAACAGAACCACATAAGGGAATACTAATTTATGAATCCTTATATGACAATGGCGTTTTAAAAGCACCCTCCTCATGCAACTAATATAGCAGAAAATATGGATGGGATGAACGTGGAACAATATATCATGACTAGGCCTATTTAAAGCGCTTGACTAATTCCAGAAAGGGCACCAACAGGGATGAATCCTTACTGCAAACTAGTGAGACACTCACATTCTAGAACATGATACAAGAAGATAAATAGCATGAAATAAGATATTGCATTAACACATAAGAGAAATTACATACTGTGAGATACCAAAGACCAGAATCCTCATTACAGTTATAAATCCTCCTCACTGAGACCCTACGAGCTCTGAACCTTCATACAGAAATCTTACAAAATGTATACAAAAGCCTTTTCACTGCACAGTTTTCTGATAGAAATCTGGAACCCTTACAATTTCTTTCTTTCTAGCCTTTATAGAGGAGATAGAGAATTCTAGAGGAGGAGGTGGATGGAAACATTTAATGATTTATTTTGAATCTGATGGCGGAAAACATTCGCGCCCACACTATGAATGACTGAACATAAATGACTGTACTTTACAACTTATTTCCGGCAATGAGTGCTGAGAACAAAAATCTCCTTATAAACAGGACATAAATAATAAAATATGCAAATGTTCTGCTCTTTGCTGGAGGAGGAAGATCTGCGGCAATAAAACCTTGAGGCGCCTGTTTCTGTACATGGTACTTTCGGCCTTCTAATTTTGAATTTAAATTTGAAACTTTTCATGCCGGACACTGAATTCATTGCTCCTTCATTAATAATCTGCTGATGCATTAATTTTTTCATCCACCCAGATTCGCCCTTTTTGATTTTCTCTGGAGAGTTCTATAGATCGAAGTATCTTTCTTTAATGGTGGTCACATCATAGTGACTCCCGGATCCTTTCCGCCAATTTCGTTCCCACAACAAGTTCCTGCAAAACAAAAGCCTGTTGAATAAAACTAATCACAGAGATAGTGGACATAGTGAGGTTAACGGAAGCGGTGGCATCGATTTGAGGGGAAGATGAGATGACGCGGGGTGGCAAAAAACACAGGGGAACAACAAAGGAATGGGAAGTGAAAATGGGGTAATACAAAGGGACGATGATAAGTGCACGAAGCAAAAACATCAAACGAAAACGCCGAACGCAACACATAAACAAAATATGTGAATGGTGGAGGGAAAAGCGAATGACACGTGGATGGATGACGAAAAATGGCGAAACAATGCTAATGGCACCAAAATTCGAAGATTAACTTTCATGGGAGTTACGAAGAAAAACATGACAAAACAATGGAGCAAAGGCTTTGGAAGTGGGACCCAGAGCGCACATCGCAAATTCGCAAGTGGAGAAAATGCGATGGAGGGAACGATGGAATAACAAGAATCTGTGCTATGCGCTATGTGATGGGCGTAACCGGTCGAGCGCAGATCGCAAAAACGAAAAGTGCGATGAAGGAGAATAGCATGAACGGGAAACTGCACTTTTGTGATGGGGCGGATATGCGATGAGGAGAAAGTGCGATGGCGCGATCATGCGATTTGCGATAAACGCTCTAAGGGGCAGCGCTTGGCTATATGGATGAAAGGAGGCGCGGAGCTAGGGGAGAAAGGAGCTAGGCCTTATATGACTTTAAAGAGCGGATTTTTAGCCTTTTACAATGTATTTCCGGCTCGGGAAAGGGCAAAGATAAGAGGGAAAGAGGAGACGCTGGCCAAAATTTGAATGGAGGGGCCGATTTGTACAACATTGGCTCCACCTGGGGACGGCATGTCCGTCTTCGGGCATGTCGAGAACGCGCAGACCTCAGACCCTCTTGTGTGTGAATTTTATTCTACGATCCCTTTGCTTTTTCTTTAAAACTTATCAGCTTATCCATACTATTTACATTTAAAATTGAAATCACACTTATATACATCATATACATTATAATACATCAAGCCTGGTCTGCTTGAATCAGTACTGGAAGTAGGATTTAAGGAATTGTCCATTCATGGGGGCATCTAACCAGTCACCTTGTAAATTTTCCAATATAAATGTGTTGTTGCCTCCCTGTTGCACAATTTTGAATGGGCCAAACCAAAGGGGGTCAAATTTCCCGTGTTTTCCTTTCTCAGATCTTCTGACATCCCATCTGAGCACTAGGTCCCCAATCTGAAACTTTCTATCCTTAGCGTGTTGATCAAAGACATCTTTCATTTTTTCCTGATACTCTATCAATCTCTGATTCACCTGGTTCCGTGTCTCCTCCAATTCTACCAATTGATTTATCCTTTTGACCATATCATTTGATTCTTCTTGGTTTTCTTGCATGAAACGTGCGATTGGCAACGCCAATTGCACAGGAAACACAGCTGCTCACCCGTATACTAATTCGTAAGGGGACTTCCCTGTAGCTCTCTTGCTGGTTATTCTATTCGCCCATAGAGCAAACTTTAATTGGGAGTCCCAATTTTTCTGATTCTCACTGATTGTTTTCTTCAAGGCCCTCGCCAATGTTTTATTAGAAGATTCTGCCAGGCCATTCCCTTGTGGGTAGTAGGCTGTTGAATGATTTAATACAATGCTATACTGCTGGCAGAAATTTACAAATCTGGTAGACTTGAATGCTTGTGCATTATCAGTTACAATTCTAGCAGGACAGCCAAACCTGGATATGATATTTTCCTCCATAAACTTGATTATCACAGCATCCGTAGCATTCCTTGCAGGTATGGCTTCCACCCATTTTGTAAAATAATCTGTGGCTATTAGTATCCATTTATGTTGGCCACTTGATGGGGGATGTATTTCTCCTATGAAATCTAATCCCCATTTCTGAAATGGTGCATTTACATGTACTGGAATTAGGGGTAGAGCGGCTAATTTTTGTCTTTCTGCAAATCTTTGACACTTATCGCATGCTCTGACCCAGGAAAAAACATCTGAGAATAATTTTGGCCAGTAGAAACCAGCCTTGATAATTTTATGAGCTGTAGCCCTCCAGCTGTAATGTCCTCCACAGATTCCTTCATGAAATTCTGTCATTATATTCTCCACTTCATTTTCTGTAAGGCACAGTAATAGTATGCCTGAAGGATCTTTCCAATATACTTGACCATTTGCAACTATATATTTCTGTGATTTCATTCTTACAGCTCTGTATTTTATCTTATCACAACTCGGAGGACAGCTAAGTGTTAAAAGATATTCAACTATTTCTTTGTACCAAGGACTAGTTAGATATTTCATATGTATCTTTTGAGTGGCCATCTCTAGTCGTTGCTGCTCTTCTCCTTTCTTAGATTCTTCATTTGCTATGATGGATAAATTAATGCCCAAGGCTTGATGATTTGATTCAGATAACATCTTAGCAAGTCCCTGTCCTTTAATCAAATTAGTAGGCCTTATGTCCAAATCATACTCCTGTATTTTTGCAATCCATCTTCCTCTTCTACCTTCGCTGTCCCCCTGAACAAGAATGTCTTTGATAGCTGCTGTGGGAACATATGTAGTAATGTGAGATTGCAAAACATATACTCTAAAAGCTTTAAGGGACTTTACCAGGGCATATGCCTGCTTCTCCAATATATTATATTTCAATTCAGCATCATAAAGCACTTGACTGAAGAAAGCTATAGGCTGCTCATACCCCTCTTCATTTTTCTGCAACAACACTCCAGCAATTGTATGAGGTGAAGAAAATGAAAATATCACAAATGGCTTTCTGTAATCTAGTCCGGCTAGCACTGGAGCTTCAGCAAATGCCTGTTTTATCCTGGTGAATGCATCTCTAGACTCCTGGGACCATTTCACTTCATTGTCCTTTTTCAACATATCAGTTATATGCCTAACTATCTCAGCATAGTTAGGAATAAACCTTCTCAAAAAATTGATTCGGCCTAAAAACACCTGTACTTCCTTCTTATTCCTTGGTAGAGGAATACTGTTTATTACTTCAACTCTCTTAGGGTCTATTTTCATACCGTCTTTAGTTACAATGTGCCCTAAGAGTTTTCCCTCATCTAATGCAAATAAAGACTTTTGAGGGTTGAGGGATAGGCCATACCTTCTACACTTTTCAAAAGTTCTTCTTAAATGCTCAATATGTTCATCATCATTTTTCGAAAACACTGTAATGTCATCAAGATATACCACCAAAAACTTGTCCCGCTCCCCAACAAAGGCTATATCCATTGCCCTCTGAAAAGTAGCTCCTGCATTAATTAATCCAAATGGCATCCTAGCATACATAAAATTTCCCCATGGTGTAGTAAATGCAGTTTTCTTCTGGTCTTCTGGAAATACAGCTACCTGATTATAACCAGAAAATCCATCCATCATTGACATTTTGGATGCTCCCACCACTTTCTGCAGGATGTGGTCCATCTTAGGCAGTGGATAATTATTTTTCAATGGTGCTCTATTTAAATTCCTGAAATCCACACACAGCCTTATTTCTCCGTTTTTCTTTCGAACAGGAACAAGGTTTGCTACCCATTCTGAGTACCTCAATGGCACAATTATTCTGGCCTTCAATAGCTTCTTGACTTCTTTTTCAATGGAGGGAAGCAGCAGAGGATTTATCTGTCTGAGTTTCTGCTTGTATGGATTTGCATCTTCCCTCAATGGAATTTTATGCTGCATTATATTAACATCAAAAGTTTTTAGGTCCTGATAGGACCAAGCAAATACATCTTTATAGGATTGAAACAACTTCAAATATTTTTCTTTATATCCTTCTGGAATTATTTTAGATAATTTGACAATTTTGGGATCAACATAAGTACCCAGATTCAAATCTCCCACTTGATCTTCTTCTGCTACTTTGTTTGGCTGCAATGGAATATCATCCTTGTTGAATAATCTTTCTAGAGGCACCAGCCCTCTAGGTATAACATTTCCTTTCAGCTGCAGCACTTTATTACCTACTATCTTCTCTTCCCATTTGTTTTCTACAATATTTCCAACTTCTTCCTCCTCATTATCATCAATCTCCATGTTGGAGAATTCTCCCACTGTCTCCATGAATCTCTTCATCTGTTCATCATCTTCAAATACCTACCAATGCTTTATATTATCTGGAATGGATGGTCTGTAACGTACCTCCACTTCGTATATTAAAAGTGGATTCTGAGGAGGACAGAATGTGCTGGCAGCTACAACAAGAGAATCAACTATTCTGTTTTGCTCCCGGGGCATGAACTGTATGTTAAATGCTGAGAAGAAATTTTCTATCATGTCCCACACTTCATTTCTATATACTCTGAGCCGAGGGTGCTTAGTTTGACATTCATTTTTGATCTGCCTTACCACCAGCTCAGAGTCTCCCAAGACTTTTAAACATTGGATGCCCATGTTTCTGGCTGTCTGTAATCCCAATAATAGTGCTTCATATTCAGTTACATTGTTTGTAGCCTCATACTCCAATTTAAAGGACAGTGACACCCATTTTCCTGTAGGGGAGATTAGTAGCACCCCAGCTCCATTGCCTTCTCTTGAATTTGCTCCATCAAAATGCAAAGTCCAAATTTCTGATTCCTGATCTCCTTTAGGCTGCTCAGCTTGGATTTGACCAAAAAGGGGCTCATGAGCATAATTTTGATTTTCTTCTAACATCAAACATGAGAAGTCTCCCTCTTTGTTATAAACTGGAGAATTCTCTGAGCAGTCAGCCTTAGTTACCATTTTAACAAATCTAGTCTCCGGGTACAACCTCCTTTCCTGACCTCCAAAGACTGGGACAGTAGCATATGTTAAATGCAATTTAATTGACCCCCCAATCTTTGTACCCCAGGACCTTGACAGCAACATGCCAAAGCGGGCTGGGATATTAGCAACCACAATGTCCATGACCACACTCTTAGCTGGAATTTGAGCCAAATTGACCACTAAATCTTTAATCATTCCCAAGCACTTAACTCTTTTTGAATCAAATGAATATAGGTCTTTGTATGGTCTTGTAATTTGCAGTCCTAGTTGTTCCATTACAGACAGAGGCATAAGATTGTGGGAAGCCCCAGAATCTAACATACAATTGTGCAACAGTAGGTCATGAATAACTAGGGACACGTAAAAGGGAGGAGTAGAGGGGTCTATCTCCTCGACATGTGGGCCAAAGACTACCATGGGTCTTTCTTCTTGAAGATTTAAACTATCAGGTGCAATTGGTATTTCAGGAGGAAGCATAAAGGAAGTGACTTGAGACTGGTATACAGGCTGTTTTAATAGTTCAGTCAGGGGGACAGGAATCTTAATCTTCTCAAGTTCTTTTTGCAAATTGAAAGCAGATGGGGGCTTCTCTATCACAACTTCTTTTGACTCCTTATTTTCAACTGAAGATTCGACTTCTTTTGACACTGGCTCAGCATTAGGAGGATTGACTATTTTTGAAGAAGAAGGAATCTGATCATTGGACTGCAAGGGAGTATTTAGAGGATTCTTACCTTTTTCTATGTTTCTCTTTGTTGCTGATTCCTTCTGAGCAGATGCTTCTTTCTGAGGTGGCTCCTCTTCTTGATCTTGAGTTCTGGTCCTCTTCATTGAAGATCTGAGATCATATTTTACATTGAATTGTGATTGCATGAAATCAGCAAATTACTTACAATGATGATCAATCTCTGCTTCTTCGTCTTCGTCTTGCAATGGGCAATCCATATCATCAGTATTTGAAAAAGCCAGATTTGAATCTTCTAATCCATAAGCTGCATCTCCAGTGGAGTCATCTGCTGGTCCTTCCAGGTACAAGGGATGAGGTACCTGGTCTTGTTGTTCTTTTTCTTCTCTCGGCAATATCTGCAATGGGGGTCTTCTATACTGAGGATTGTATCCTCTGTTTGGAGCATTGTAATAGTTCTTGGGAGCTGCATTTTTAGCTTCCAGTTCAAGCTTGACCATCTTCTTTATCATTTTGCTTATTTCATCCATTTTATCTGAATCTTTTTCCTGATTAGAGGTGGAAACTTCTTCTTTGCCTCTCCTCCTAGTATCTTGTTCAATTTTTCCCTTCAGTTTCCCAGTGGAGGCAAAGTTTGCTTATAATTCCAGAGCATATGACTGTGCATCATCTAAAGTGGCAGGTTTTCTTTCTCTCAACGAGAATCCAAAGTCAAAATCAAAGGCTGCTATAAAACTTATCTTTGCAGCGGCTTCATGGGGCTTCATTTCAGGAGGCAGGCTCAGATATAACTTGTTGAATCTTTTGATAAATTCTGATACCCCTTCATTCTATTTCTTCTTCATAGTATTGAACTCAGTAAGACACTGACCATGATCTTTATTTTCTCCCCACTTTCTGAGAAAAGTATTCTCCATGATATTCCAGGTGGTTATTGAACGGTTCCCCAATGTCTTGAACCATTTTCTGGCTTCCCCTTCCAAAGACTGCACAAACAATCTCAAGACCACATCAAGGTGTTCAACATTTAAGTTCTCTGCAAAAGAGCAGAAGGTCTCAAGATGTTTCTGAGCATCAACTTCATTTTCACCATTAAATCTTGGCAGAATATTTAGATAATCCTGTGGCATATCGTTTAGCACTTGGGGCAAGGCCAGTGGAGCGTATTTGTTCAATAGAAAAGCAGGAACATTAGCCATTGGGGGAGGTGGGGGTTGTACAATAGTCTGAGATACAAATGAAGGGAGAGGAGTATGAGGAAGCGGAGTATGAATAACAATGGGAAAATATGATATGGAGGACTGAGGCGTAGCTGGGAATAATTCACGACTAACAGTGGCTACTTCTGTGACTTCTTTAATTTCCTCAGCCTCGGGAGTAGGATGAGAGTTTTCTTCAATCCAGACACTTCCTCTACGTGGAGTTTCTGAGTAAAACTCGGGACTTTCTGTTCTGATCTCTTGAGAAGAAGAGGGCGGATAATCTTCAATGGAATATTCAGGGTTTTCAGCACGAACTGACTTCCTCTCCTTCCAAAATCTTTTATGAATTATCTTCTCTGGGTCAGACACGTAAGGTGTTTGCGACTGAGATGTATCTGACCTCAAATGTGGCTTTCGAGAAGCCAGGACTACCAATAAAATTTATCAAATAAAGAACAGTGGAGTCGCCAAGGTGAGGGATATGCAACTCTTCAACTCTCTGTGCTCACCTGATTAGAGAGTGAAAACAATTTGTCGAGGCCCAGGGAAACTGATATTCTTAAATTCGTTCCCCGGCAACGGCGCCAGAAAGATGTTGTGGACAATTTTGTCACCCCCTAGAGACATTCTAGAGTTGCCATAGACCAGTGCCTAGGACATCTTAATATAGCAAGGAGTCCTTCGTATATTTCGGATTGTCAGTCCAAGAGCTCACTCACTATCTCTTGTTTGCACAAGGGAATTAGTTTTGAATGGGACCAATCTCTCTCAGAAGCTGATACAAAGACAAGAATAGTGTAGGGACATCATGTAAAACTCTAATACAAAGGTATCAGACAGTTAAGAGACAGCTTACTGTAAAGAGGGCCAGTTCAAATAATATATCACAGAAATCAAATATCAGGAAATGAGTACGGTGAGGGAACATAAAGAAGATATTAGTTATCATGAGACTGATACCCAGATACACAACAGAACCACATAAGGGCATACTAATTTATGAATCCTTATATGACAATGGTCTTTTAAAAGCACCCTCCTCATGCAACTAATATAGCAGAAAATATGGATGAGATGAACGTGGAATAGTATATCATGACTAGGCATATTTAAAGCGCTTGACTAATTCCAGAAAGGGCACCAACAAGGATGAATCCTTACTGCAAACTAGTGAGCCACTCGCATTCTAGAACATGATATTAGAAGATAAATAGCATGAAATAAGATATTGGATTAACACATAAGAGAAATTACATACTGTGAGATACCAAAGACCATAATCCTCATTACAGTTATAACTCCTCCTCACTGAGACCCTACGGGCTCTGAACCTTCATACAGAAATCTTAAAAAATGTATACAAAAGCCTTTTCACTGCACAGTTTTCTGATAGAAATATGGAACCCTTACAATGTATTTCTTTCTAGCCTTTATAGAGGAGATAGAGAATTCTAGAGGAGGAGGTGGATGGAAACACTTAATGATTTATTTTGAATCTAATGGCGGAAAAAATTCGCGCCCACACTATGAATGACTGAACATAAATGACTGTACTTTACAACTTATTTCCGGAAATGAGTGCTGAGAATGAAAATCTCCTTATAAACAGGACATAAATAATAAAATATGCAAATATTCCGCTCTTTGCTGGAGGAGGAAGATCTGCGGCAATAAAACCTTGAGGCGCATGTTTCTGTACATGGTACTTTTGGCCTTCTAATTTTGAATTTAAATTTGAAACTTTTCATGCCGGACACTGAATTCATTGCTCCTTCATTAATAATCTGCTGATGCATTAATGTTTTCATCCACCCAGATTCACCCTTTTTGATTTTCTCTGGAGAGTTCTATAGATCGAAGTATCTTTCTTTAATGGTGGTCACATCATAGTGACTCCCGGATCCTTTCCGCCAATTTCGTTCCCACAACAAGTTCCTGCAAAACAAAAGCCTGTTGAATAAAACTAATCACAGAGATAGTGGACATAGTGAGGTTAACGGAAGCGGTGGCATCGATTTGAGGGGAAGATGAGATGACGTGGGGTGGCGAAAAACACAGGGGAACAGCAAAGGAATGGGAAGTGAAAATGGGGTAATACAAAGGGACGATGATAAGTGCACGAAGCGAAAACATCAAACAAAAATGCCGAACGCAGCACATAAACGAAATATGTGAATGGTGGAGGGAAAAGCGAATGACACGTGGATGGATGATGAAAAATGGCGAAACAATGCTAACGGCACCAAAATTCGAAGATTAATTTTCATGGGAGTTACGAAGAAAAATGTGACAAAACAATGGAGCAAAGGCTTTGGAAGTGGGACCCAGAGCGCACGTCGCAAATTCGCAAGTGGAGAAAATGTGATGGAGGGAACGATGGAATAACAAGAATCTGCGCTATGCGCTATGTGATGGGCGTAACCGGTCGAGCGCAGATCGCAAAAACGAAAAGTACAATGAAGGAGAAGAGCATGAATGGGAAACTGTGCTTTTGCGATGGGGCGGATATGCGATGAGGAGAAAGTGCGATGGCGCGATCATGCGATTTGCGATAAACGCTCTAAGGGGCAACGCTTGGCTATATGGATGAAAGGAGGTGCGGAGCTAGGGGAGAAAAAAGCTAGGCCTTATATGACTTTAAAGAGCGGATTTTTAGTCTTTTACAATGTATTTCCGGCTCGGGAAAGGGCAACGATAAGAGGGAAAGAGGAGACGCTGGCCAAAATTTGAATGGAGGGGCTGATTTGTACAAC